>VSMD01003136.1:0-40956 GCA_008750895.1 Mirza zaza | reverse complement strand
GCGGCTTGGATATGAGCCTGTTCCAGCAGCTTCTTTCGGGTTTTCACAATTGCCCAGCTAGTGTTTTCACGCTCTGTGTGTCAACGCCCTACCGAATGGCCTCCCTGAAGACTGAACATTCTAATTTTCAGGCATTTGATTTCAGGCCTGGAGAGATGGGTGCCAGACGCCAGCTGTCATTTTTTGGGGGCATAAGATGTATGGCCCCCTGCTGACCAGAACAAACGCACCTGGCTCACGCTGGCAAGGTGCAGCGTAAGAAAGGGTTTTAAAAATACATCTTCATGAGCTGGCCTGTCAATACTAATGCATTCAGGAAGCAGAAGGTGACTCCCAGGATGGCTATGTCAAGTCTAGCATTCAAATATTTAGTGGCCGAGTAATTACTGTAATAATTAATTTCCGTTGCTTAATCTAGCAATCAGGCATGTTGCTTTACACATGGGAAAATGTCGCTCCCTGTAGGGGACGAGTGTGTGTGTGTGTCTGTGTGTGTGTGTGTGTGTGCATGTAAAATACAAAGCAGCAATTGCTATTTAGTTAAGATTTGGAGATCAGTTTGTAGAATGAATAAGATGCTTTTAGTTTGTAGTCATAGGTTTGAGAGAAAAACAAAAGTGAAGAAAGACAGCTCCAAATTTCCAATGCCATCTTCATGAGAACTTTTCTGAAGTCGGATTTGCTCAAACGTTATAATGTGCAGCTTTGTGAATAAAAATTTGAAAACAGCTAATCTTACCCAAATCCTGCCCTGGGCTTTCTACAGCTATATTGTTTAGTAGAAATACACTATCATTTCAAAATATAATCAACAGACAAATACTAATGGGATATTTTAGATTCCTTTTTTTTCTAAATGAAGTCTTTGAAATCTGCTGTCTATTTATAGCAAATCTACTTACAGCAGATCTTGGTTCGCTTAAAACTTCAGTTCCTTGGTCTCACTAGCCACATATCAAATGCTCGACACTCACATGGGATGAGAGGCCTCCATCTGGGCCAGCACAGAGAACGGGGTACTGAATAGGTTCACCTCTGGGAAGCTGTCACTTAAACAAAGATGGTAACACTGTCATAAAAGAAACTAACAATGTTGATTTTTGTGTCCAAGGATGATTTGACTCAACTGAAACATTCTCAGACACTTTGACAGACTGAGATAGGGACCATATTGTTCCCATCCTTAAACCTCCCCTTTGTGTTTGTTTGTGTGTGTGTGTGTGTGTGTGTGTGTGTGAGTTTTTATCTTTCCAGGGTGGAGTACATTATGAGGACCCAGTAAGCGTTGAGTGGAAGCCCAGCCCCATGTGGTGGGGGATACTGAGAAGGAATTGAGATTGAACTCAAGGACTTGCTGTCAGGAAGAAGAGGCCGTAGGGACACAAAATGATGGGAGAGCATCATGTTCAATCTGATGAAACGCCAAAGTGAAAGGGAGTAGCAAGGCCAACTAGCTGTAGGGATAAATTCTAGGGAACAATGAGGTTCCTTAAAGGCCGGCTTGGGTTTGGGCAGGTCCAGAGGCAAGTCGTCTGGGGGAGGGGAAATGCATTGCAACGAGCATCCTCCCTCCTGCACGTGCGTTAAGCTGGATTCACGCCTGCAGTTGCTCTGTTCAAGGCTGGCCGAAAGTTGAAGCTGTTGTGCCCCAAGAGCAAGTAGATTTGCCTAATTTTCTGAAAGCCTCCATTTTCCCTTTTTGTCTTTTATTTTTAGCCTTTCCTTTCCTCACCCATTATGGCAGTTATTAGCGCTATGTCCTGAGGATTTCTAGTCTCCCACCTTGTGGTGCGATTGCACCTGCTGGCCCCTACGTGGGTGGGTGGGGCCACGTGACTAGTTCTGACCAATGAGCAGAGTGGAAGTGAAGTGAGTCCTTCTGGGCCAGGCATTTAATGGTTAGTGCAGGAGCCTCCAGAGCTCTTTTGAGAACTGGCTGGAGGCGGTGGCAGTTGGATCAGCCTGAGCCCTTGAGCAAGTACTATGATTAGAGTGTTTCTGCTGACTCGTAATGGACATGTTGTGGGAGACAGAATAACACATCACATCCCATTCCAGAAATCCAATTACCACCATTTGACCTGGCCCAGGCTCACTGATATAGCCTCTCCTACTTGGAGTGAGTGGGCTTGGAAGAGGGTCAGGAGAGTAATATTTCTCAGTAGACCCTGGAACACTGTGCCCCTCTGCTAAAGGAAACCCCTCCATGGTCATCAGAGATGTTAGGGGCCCCCTTCTGGTTCAGACCCACCTCCAGTGTCCATTCCATCAATAAGCCCATTCCAGGGAAGGTGGGCAGAGTCAGCACCCAATGACGGGGTGCTGGAGGTGGAGTGGGAAAAAGACACATAGACCTGTCCCAGAGAGTGAGAAAAAGGAGGACAGAGGTCTGGCCCGCTGGTGTGACTTGGTGCCAATGAGTGTCTTGATTGACCATGGACCTGCTGCCCAGATGTCCCTCTTCCTCCACAGCCCTGCAGCTGCATGCTGCTTCCCAGGCCCTCACTTTCTTTTCTTCACCCCTTCCAGATTGTCCTTCAGTCAGATTTTCCCTTAATAGGTGAGTGCCGGGTCTCATACCTTCAGTCAGTCATGCAATAAACATGCATTGAAGGTCTCCCTCCTTTGTGCTTCTCTATAGGATGCAAAACTGCACTGGATGTACGCCTGCCCTTAAGGAGTTCCACGTAGTGGGGACAGAGGCAAGGGAGACTAAAACTGAGATGAGTTTTGAATGTTGGGATGGACAGTCCAGGGGAGGTTACAGGAGCCCCTCTCCCAGCCTCAGCAGTCAGGAAGGGCTACCCTGCAGGAATGAGGCAGAGTTAAACAAGAGGCACTGCAGGCCAGACAACAAGCAGCAAAATTCCAAACGAGCAAAGGAAAGAAAGCTGAGCTGGGCCTGCTTAGAAAGCACAACAAGGCTGGGCAGGGTGGCTCACGCCCGCCTGTAATCCCAGCATTGTGGGAGACTGAGGCAGGAGGATCGCTTGAGGTCAGGAGTTTGAGACCAGCCTGGGCGACATAGCACGAATCCTACTGTAAACTGTGCATGTGAGGGATCTAGGTTGTGAGCTCCTCATGAGAATCTAATGCCTGATGATCTGAGGTGGAGCTGAGGCGGTGATGCTAGCGCTGGGGAGCGGCTGCAAATACAGATTATCATTAGCAGAGAAGTTACATTATGGTGAGTTGTATAATTATTTCATTATATATTGCAATGTAATAATAGAAATAAAGTGCACAATAAATGTAATTTGTTTGAATTATCCCCACACCATCTCCCCCCTTTCACCCTGTCCATGGAAAAATTGTCTTCCATGAAACTGGTCCCTGGTGCCAAAAGGGTTGGGGACCACTGCTTTAAAATGTCCCCAGGCGATCTGCGGAGAGTCAGCCTCCTGGCACCTTTACTTGGTCCTGACTTTGGCCTCTTACATAAATAGCTCTCCATTGACTTTTACAACTGGAAGACCCCAGACAGCACTTACGACAGTGTTTTGCAAACGGTGACTAAGGACCCACTGGTGAGTAATGATGTCATTTTATCAGATCACACCCAGCATTGAAAGAAAGGTAGAAAAGACATAGTATAGAATTTAAAAAAAGAAAACAGCGACCATCACATTTATTAAGGTTAAGTGTTGTTTTCAGTTATGTACACGTGTGTAGGGTAGGGATGTAACATACAACTCTCACTGTAGGTCACTGTCAAAAACAAATAAGGTGTTTGAAAGCCATGGAGGTAGGAGATTGTGACCGGGAGTTTGCAGAGTTGGTAGCAAACAGCCCTGAGGTTGAATGTCACCTCTGAACAGTGTGGCTTTGGCCAATATTGAGCCTCATTTTCCCAGATGCAAACCAGGGCAACCCTGCCCTCACCAGTTGTCCTGTGGGTTACCGGGACAGGCTAGGAATAAATCCCAAAGGCTCCTTCCCTTCCCCTTAGTCATACCCCTTTCTTTTTACCCACAGGACAGTGGTTTGCCTGAGGCCTCCCAAGATTCCTAATTCTTCGGGCCTCAGTTTCCCTGTTTGTAAAGGAAGGCACGTTTGCCTCGAAGACCTCTAAGGGACTCAAATGAGCCACGGGGCGCATAAGCGAATCTGCCCACGAGGCAGGTGGGCCAGGGGAGAGGGGAATGACCCACACCTGGCCTTGCCACCCTGCCTGCATCCGGGTCCCAGGACCGGCGCCGGGGCGTGGCAGGGGAGGGTAGCAGTCGGGCCCCGCAGCCTCCGCCGGCGGGCGGTGCGGCGGCGCCACCGTGTGGCCGCGCGACTTCAAGGCGCCGCGCCGGGGCCCGCTGCTGGGTCCCGCGCGGCCGATCCCCGCGGGAGGGCTTGGGAGGCCACTCGCTGGGAGGGAGGGCAATGGGAGGGCATCTCGCCCAGCACCCCCCGCCCCAACTTTTCTTGCACTCCATGCCCCCGCCCCCGGCGGAGCTGTTCCTGCCACCAGGCACCCAGTGGACTGAGCAGGGCGGTGGCGCCCTCCCCGCGCCCGAGCGGAGGGCACCTCGGCCAGGCCGGGCCGCCTCCCGAGCGGGACAGCGGGACACGGCGGCCGCGGGGGCTCCGCACACACGCCCCCAGCGGCAGAGGGTCCCAGCCGCCAGCCCCGTGTCTCAGCGGTTAGAGGGCTCTGGTCTCGTAAAAAACACCGAGCTCAGGGGGGCCGCGAGGACCTTCGCGTCGCGGTGCGGAGCCGCCCCCCCCCCCCCCCCCCCCCCCCCTCCTCCCCTCCCCTCCCTCCTCCTCCCTCTCCCCTCCCCTCCCCTCCCTGTCCCCGACAGTCGCTTTGCCCCATCCTGGGTCAGGGGAAGCGGGAAGCACGCGCAGCACCTGAAGAGGGCGTCCAGGTGGGCGTTGTTAAGGGTGACGGGCAGCAGGGCGCATCCCGAGCTACCGGGAGCTGGGCATCGGCGGCTACTCGGGTGGAGCAGCGCAATGTCCCAGGGCCCGCGATTCCGGGAATCACCCTGGGGTGCTCCTCCCAGCGCTAACACTCTCGGACTCCGGAGTTTTTGCCAGCGCTTTGCAGGTGAGGTCAGGGATTGTGGAATAGCAAAGGTAATCCAGCCACACCTGGAGCCCCCCTCTTTCCTGGGAACACACCCCCTCTTCCCCACCCCTACTTTGAGCTCTTACTTATTGAGGCTCACCCTGGGTCAGGCATGGTGCCAGCTCTGCTTGGAAAAGAACATCATGGGCGTCTGGCAATTTAGAGCTCAGGAAAATGAGGCCGAAAAGACTAAGTATTATAATTTGCCCAAGGTCACTGGTTAATGGAAACCCAAGGCTGTCTGTCTCCCAAGTCCATCGCCATTGAGAGGAGACACCGCCTGCGGGTCCCTTTTGTTCCTCCTCCCCTACACTTCCCAGGGCCACGAGCTATATATTGAACAGAATCCAGAGCTGGGGATTTAGGGGAAGATCTCACGCCTACTCTGAGGATGGGCATCCTACAACTTCCTGTCTTGATAATTTCAACTCTCTCAAGGGAAGGACTAGAGACTGGAGAAGTTTCCATTGCGAGCCTGACATTAATTATCTGGCAGGCTGGGAGGAATCTGGGGTGCTCGTGGGGATAGTCTTCATGATTAAATCTGGACTTAATCTGGTGCAAGTTACTTCCAACTTTATGAATCCACTCTCTCTTGTGATTACTGATAACAGCTAATGATTTCAAAGCACTTGTCAAGTCCAAGCAGCGTTCCAAGAATTAACAAATTCAGCGCTTACGAAAATATTAGACGTGGCATTATTAGCCACATTGTACAAGGAAACTGAAACTGAAACACAGAGAAATTGTCAGGCCACACACAGAACAAGTGGCAGAGCCAGAATTCACACCCATCCGTCCTGACTCCAGAGGCCCCGCCGACCACTATGCTGCCCTGAAGACATCCAGAGCCTCTCTTAGGGGTTTTCTGGAGCCCAGAGAGAACACAGGTGTACCCTCAAGGAAATACAGTTTTTACGGATGTTATGTCAAAATCCTGGCTTTGTAGAACCAGGAGAATTTCTTCACGCTGTTCAAGAGGAAAAAGTAAAATTTAAAAGCAATTCTCCTTTGCGTGTTGTTCCTGAGAGTTCTCTATGGGAGGAAGATGTTCTCTGTGCCTAGAAGTAATACCATTTTGTCACACAAATTCATACAGAGACCAATGTGAAGTCCCATTATATCTTCCTAAACACTTCATTCTTTTTATTCTGCATGGAATTATGTTTTGAGAAAAGATAACTACTCTTTTACAGCTTTTAAAATAACAAAAGCAAATAAACCAAAAGTTTTGTGTATTTATGTGTCCCATTCCATGGCAGGCTGTATTTTCCAAAAGTGGCCACCACCATACCTCACATCCCACGTACTCTTAAATGTAACCATGACTCTTGAACCTGGGTGGATGGACATGGGCTGACTTTTCTATGTCTTCCCCCCTTGAACCTGGGTGGATGGACATGGGCTGACTTTTCTATGTCTTCCCCCCTTGAACCTGGGTGGATCTTTGTGACTGCCTTGACCAGGAGATTGTGGCAGAAGTGATTATGGGATCATTAAAATGGTGGATTATGAAAACGCATCTGCCTTGTTCTCTTAGAACACTTGCTCCTGGAATTCAGCCGCCATGCTGTGAGGAGGCCAAGCAGACGCACAGAGAAGCCACATATAGGGGCTGTGACCAGCAGCTCCAGCCGAGGTTCCAGCTGACAGCAGTCATCAATCTCCCAACATCGCAGAGAGGGCGTCTCCAGATGATTTTGGCCCCAGCTTTCCAGCCACCCCAGCTAATGCTGTGTGGAACAGACATGAGCTGCCCCTGCCAAGCTCTGCCCCAACTGAAGATTCCTGAGCAGAATAGGTGAGTATTGTTGCTTTAAACCACTAAGTTTGGGAAGTTTGTGACTTGGCAATAAGATGACTGGAACAGGTTTTCAAGACTTTTTTCAGGGATGGGTGTATACAACCACAAGTAAGAAGTGCAACGTTTGGGGGATGGACATGCCTGAAGCTCTTACTCGAGGGGGGAGGGGTGCATGGGCAATATAAGTAACCTTAACACTTGTACCCCCATAATAAGCTAAAATAAAGAATAAAAAAAAAATCCCAGTCTAAGTGGAAAAAAAAAAGACTTTTTTTCACTGTTGTGAATGGTTTTGCAGACACCTAGTCTTTTCATAAATGAATCTAGGTTAGCATTTGCCTTGCTAGAGTTCCTGAGCTACTCTATCCCACTGACTCTGAGGAGCAATTCATTTCACCTGTGTGCACAATGGCACAGTTTGTGCAAAATGGTTCACAGCCATCCTGGCTATTTATCTAAAATAAAAACAGGAAATCTCTACTCACCTTTCCCGAAGGAATCCAGCCCAAAGGACTGTCTAACCTGAGAATTTAGATTCATAGACAGATATCCCGAAAGCTCAGTAATAATCAACAGTAATAATAATAAAACAACAGTGAATGTATACTGAGCATTTAGCACGTGCCAGGGACTGTGCTAAGTGATTTCCATATTAATAGATTTGGTCTTGCAAATAAATTTGACTATTGCTTTGTTTTGTCAGGGAGCAGTGTGTTCTGGTTTCTGTGTTAGTGATGCCCCAAATCAGAATTTGGAGGCGGGTGTTGAAGGAGTAGATAGGATGTCAACCGAAAGCTTTGTCATGTTATCATCACTGGTGCCAAGATGACTCCTGGCAGTGCATCTTCTCTGAGCCAAGGGTGGCATTTGTCATACCCTGGGGGGCATATGTGTCAGTGCCATCTAATGATGCCATCATGCCATGCTTTGTCAGTATCTCTTTTCAAACTGCATCCGGGAGTGACAGACAAATACTGTGTGGAATGATGTGCATCATGACATTAGATATCAACAAAGTCTCTTTTATTAACCTTGCTTTTCTCATGAAGTTTTGAAAGAATGTTGGCATGATAGTGTTTCTTTTCTTTCAGCACCACTTTCAGTTCACTCATTTAAACCTTCCTGTTATGTCTCATACAGAAAGCTGTAAAGCCACATGAGACAGCTGAAACCAGGGATCCAGGTGACCCCAGGGCTCTGTGTCTCAGTTTCTCGTCTCATCTAAGTGTTGGTGTCATTCTCTCCCCTTGCTGCTGAGCATCCTCCAAACACCAGGAAATGTGGTGGTGGATAGGCCAAGTCTCACATGTGACACTTTTGCTTAAAGCTAGAAATTACTAGTAAAGTGTGTTTATCAAGTCTGTGCTATGTGACAAACATTTTACCTGGTTCTGTGAAAGTTCCAAGAGAAATTTAAGGCTTGGTCTCTGCCTTCAAAGAACTCACTCCTCGACTGCAGAGGCAAAATAGAAACCTATGAAAAACTTACAAAACAGTTAAGTTCAGAGTATGTCTTAAGCCCAGGTTCAAATGCCCAGGAGTAGGAATTAGAGGAAAATTATATTCAAGATGAGAAAAAAGCAACTTCCCGTTCTATCCTCTATTCCCCAAAGGGCAAAGAAAGACTCTGATTGGATTGTCATGAAGCTCAATTCTGATCTTCCAGGCCTTGGTCATTCATAGCCATAGGAATCAGCCCTTGAGCAGGACAGTTCAACTAGAGTCCAAGTGGAAGGTCAGCTGGAATTAAAGGTATGTGGGAAAGGGTTGCTCATCGCCTTTCAGCTGCCCCAAAGTCAGCGACCAGGCAGAACTTAGGTAGTTGTTACTTGGAGCTGGCGTTAAAATTAGTGAAATGATCCAAAGACCTTTTTCCCCAAGCAAAACATTGGAGAGAGCTATCGGAAACCATGCCATTATTTCTACAGAAAAAGCATTTAACAAAATTCAACAACCTTTTATGATAAAAATGCTCAAAAAACTAGGAACTTCTTCAGCCCGATAAAGGACATCTATGAAAAACCCATAGCTAACATCATTCATAATCGTGAAAGACTGTTTGCCTCTTAAGACCAGGAACACGAGAAGACGTACACTCCTGTCACTTCTATTCCACATTGTACTGGAGGTTCTAGTGAGAGTAATTAGGTAAGAAAGAGAAATAAAAGGTATCAAGACTAGAAAGGAAGAAGAAACATATGACATGATCTTGTATGCAGATAATCCTAAGGAGTCCACTAAAAAACTATTAGAATTAACAAAACAAGTTCAGCAAAGTTGCAGAGTACAAAATCAATATATAAAAATCTATATACTGGCATTGAACAATGAAAATGAAATTGAGAAAACAATTCTATTTACAATAGTGTAAAAAAGAATAAGCTACTTAGGAATAAATTAAACAAAAGAAATGCAAACCTTATACCCTGAAAATGATGAATCATTGTTGAAAAGAAATTAAAGAAGATCTAAATTAATGAGAGGATATCCTAAGTTCATTAATCAGAACGGTTAATATTGTTAAGATGGCAGTATTCCCTAAACTGATCTACAGATTCAACACATTCCCTATCGACATTCCAGATGCCTTTTTGCACATATTGATCCTAAAATTAATATGGAAACATAAGGTATAGAGAATGGCCAAAACAATCTTGAAAAAGAAGAACAAAGTTGAAGGAATCACTTTTCCTGATTTTGGAAATTACAATGCTACAGTGATCAAGCAGTGTGGTGTTGTCTATATGAGGATAGACATTCCAATCAGTAGAATAGAAATAAATCCTCACATTATGGTCAATTGATTTTTTAAGATGAGTGCCAAGAAAATTGAATGGCAAAATAGTAGTCTTTTCAACCAATATTATTGGGACAACTGGAAATCCACATGCAAAGGAATGAATCTGGACTCCTACCTCACAATATGTATGAAAATTAACTGAAAATGGATCATAGCATAGACCTAAATGTAAGAACCAAAATTTTAAAATCCCTAGAAAAAAGTAAATCATCATGACTTTGAGTTAGGAAATTATTTTTTAATTATGACAACAAAATCACAAGTGACAAACAGAATTGGGCTTTGTAAAAAATTAATATTTGGGATTAAAAGGATACCATCAAGAGAATGAAAAGACAACCCACAGAATGGGAGGAAATATTTGCAAATCATATATCTAGTAAGGGACTTGTATCTAGAATATATTTTTTAAAACCCTCTTACAACTAAATAATAAAAAGACAAACCAATTTAAAAATGGACAAAGGATCTAAAGAGACATTTCTCCAAAGAAGATATACAGATGACCAATAGGCAAAGACGCTCAACATCATTAGTCATGCGGAAAATGCAAATCAAAACATGCCTGTAGTCCCAGCTACTTGGGAGGCTGAGGCAGCAGGATTGCTTGAGCCCAGGAGTTTGAGGTTGCTGTGAGCTAGGCTGACGCCATGGCACTCACTCTAGCCTGGGCAATAAAGTGAGACTCTGTCTCAAAAAACAAACAAACAAACAAAAAACTGCAATGAGAGACTATTTCACACTCACCAGGATGGCTATAATGTAAAAATCAGATAACAAGTGTTAGTAAGGATGTAGGGAAACTGGAACCATCATGCATACTGAAATGATGCAGCCACTTTGTAAAACAGTCTGGAAGTTCCTGAAAAGGTTAAACATAGTTACTGAGTTAACATATGACCCAGCAATTCCCCTATTAGCTATATACCCAAGAAAAATGATAACATATGTTCACATAAAAACGTGTACATGAATATTTATAGCAGCTTTATTCATATAAGAGACAAAAAGTAGAAACAACCATCAACTGATGAATGGATAAATAAAATGTGGCATATTCATACAATGGAATATTCATTCAGACATAAAAAGAAATGAAGTACCCATACATACTACAACATGGATGAACTTAGAAAACATTATGCCAAATGAACGCAGCCAGTCACAAAGGACGACATGTTGTGTAATTCCATTTCTATGAAATGTCCAGAAGAGGCAAGTCTATAGAGACAGAAAGACTGGAGGTGACAGCTAAAGGGTATGGGTTTTCTTTTGAAGGTGATGTTCTAAAATTGATTGTGGTGATGGATGGACAACTCTGAATATACTAAAAATCACTGAACTGTAAAATTTAAATTGGTAAATTAAATGGCATGTGAATAAAGCTGCTAATGTTAATAAAGCCATCAGAAAATACCAATGATCTTACAAGAGTCTTTGGGAATTAAAAAAAAAAACACTAGCAAATTACATATATATTTTAATCATAAGACCCAGCATGATTTCAGAAATGTGGCAGAGTGTCATTTTGGAATTTAGGAATTTGGGGTTTTTGTTTGTTTTTATTTCAGCATATTACAGGGGTACAAATGTTTGGGTTACATATATTGCCTTTACTCCACCTGAGTCAGGGCTTCAGGAGTGCCCATCCCTCAGACAGTGCACACCCAGAAATGTGATATAATGCCCATTTTGTAGACGAGGAAATTAAGTCTTAGAATTTAATACCTTGCCCAAGGCCCTAGTTAGTAAACGTCAGGACCTATACTCAGATACAGGGTTGACACACCACTGTAACACCAACTGTAGGGAAAGTGGACTAATTCTTCACTTTAAAATTAGTCTAAGGAAACTGAACAGCATTTATCTTTTTAAGAATACCTGGAGAGTTGTTTTAACATAGCACAATGGGCCCAGGGGGCTTCTAAGAGATGCTATCCTCCTTTGGAGCCTGGGCAGCCACCTCTGCCTGCTTTGGCATTCTGTCCAGGATGGGTACAATGCATCGTGTGACAAGGCCACGGCATCCCAAGCTTATGCCCAGGTGGCCGGAGCCCAGCCAGAGCAGGCATATGGGAAGCTCCGAGCCAGTCCCCGGGCCCTGCCGTAAAGTTTGTGTGTCCCACGTGGCTGTGCTTCACCTTCAATTCACTGTCCCAGCCCTTGGCCCCTGGATCAGTCTGGTTTACACACCTCGTGATTGTCTTTTGTGTTTATTTAGCTTTTGACTCTGGGCACGCAGCGGTTTTCATGGTGAGCCGAGAAAGTTGGTTTTGAGTTGGAGCTGTGCTATTGGTTCAGCATCGGTAGTCAAGAGACCATGGGTTTCTCATAGCCTTTAAAAACATATTTCTAATTTAAAGAGGTTCTCAATGTGCCACAAATTTAATTAAACCCTGCACTGCCTTGTCTATTAACTTGGCGTTTTATGAATTCTCTGTTTTATAGACTAGAAACCCAGGTGCACAGACCCTGTGCCTTATGCTGTGTAACATAGCAGCCACGAGATCTAAGGTCTTGTACTATCAACTCTGTAGGTCTACGCTCCTCACACCTAATGTCTTCCATCCACCAACATGGTCTGAGCTTGGGATCGGGACCACCACCAAGGAGGGCATCCACTCTGGGAGTGTCTAGAGCTTCCCAAGCACAATCTCCTATTTTTTGCTTTTCATTTTAATTCTCGCCACAATCTTGAGTTTACAACATTGTTCCTGTATTTCAGATGAGGCAGCTGAGGTTCAGAGTGGTCCAGTGACTTGCTCAAGGCCACATAACCAGGATTCGAACTCTAGAGTGTTCAGCTCTAGGCTGAGATTCTTTTCCTGCCTCCCTCCACCCAGCCTTGGTTTGTGACCAGAGAAAATTATTAATATTCCCGCCAAACACATCCATCCTCAATACTCCTGACATCCCCATTTGAAACCTGGTGAAATCAGTGTGGTCTCAAACGACACCCGTAGGAGCCTCCAGAAATCAAGGCAAAATGGGAGCCCGTGGGTGTTGGAAAGAGAGAGGCAATAGCTTGCCCTTGGTGGTGGGGTTGGTAGTTGGAGAGACAAGACCAAAAGAATGGGTGCATTATGCAGGCTAATAATTTGTCAGCTCTTCCAAACCAATGTTGTCACTCTCTCTTTTTTCTTTTTTCTTTTTTTTTTTTTTGAGACAGAGTCTCGCTTTGTTGCCCAGGCTAGAGTGAGTGCCGTGGCATCAGCCTAGCTCACAGCAACCTCAAACTCCTGGGCTCAAGCAATCCTACTGCCTCAGCCTCCCAAGTAGCTGGGACTACAGGCATGTGCCACCATGCCTGGCTGATTTTTTCTATGTATATTAGTTGGCCAATTAATTTATTTCTATTTATAGTAGACACGGGGTCTCGCTCTTGCTCAGGCTGGTTTCGAACTCCTGAGCTCGAGCAATCCGCCCGCCTCGGCCTCCCAGAGTGCTAGGATTACAGGCCTGAGCCACCGCACCCGGCCTCTTTTTTCATTAACTGTTTTTTAATTGAAAAATTAATAAATGCCCAAGGTAAAAATTTAAAACCACTTTTACTCCATACCTCCAACCTCCTAGTCACCCTGCTAGTCACCCAGAGGGGACGACCTGTGCTCTGTCTCATACAGGAATATTCTAGGTATATACAAATACAAATGCACACACACGCACACACACACACACACTCCTTTTCTCTCCACAAACAGAAACAAACTCTACACACTGTCTTGTAGCTTATTTTATTTCCTTATCTTAAAGGGTCTTCCACATGAACTCACACAGATCTATCTTATTCTCTTTTACAATAGCACAGTATTTCATGCTATGGATGTTCCTTAATTTATCCAACCAGCCCCCATAGCTGGGGTCACTCGGTGGTTTACAAATTTAGGCTGTTATAAACAATGCTGGCAAAAAACCAACCTTACACATCCATTTGCAAGTATATCTCTGTGATGAATTCTTAGAAGCAGAATTGATGAATTCCTGGAAGAAACTGCTGAATCCAAGAGAAAATATATTTTCCTCTTGATGAAACTTGCCAAATTGTCCTGCATCAATTTGGACTCCTACCGCCAGGCTGAGAGTGCCCGCTTCCCCTAATGGGTGAGTGTGACATCATTTTTCAACCTGTATTAGGAAGTGTCATAGGCTGAATGATGACTCCTAAAGATACCAGGTCCTAAACCTGGAGCCTTAAATGTTACATTATATGGAATCAAGGTCTTTGCAGATGTGATTAAGTTGGGTATTTTGAGATGGGGAAATTATCCAAGTGGTCCCAATGTAATCACCAGTGTTCTCCTAAGAGGGAGATAGATGTGACTACAGACAGAAGAGAAAACCATGCGATGGGGGCAGAAGGAAGCGGTCAGAGAGAGATGTCACACTACTGGCTTGGAAGCTAGAAGAAGGGGCCATGAGTCAAGGGTGCAGCTGGAGAAGTTGGAAAAGGTATAGAAACAGACTCTCCCCCAGCACCTCCAGGGGAAGCACAGCTCTGCCCAACACTCACACCTAGATTTTAGCCCAGTAAGACCATTTTGGACTTTGGACCCCTAGAACTTTAAGAGAATACATTTGTGTGGTTTTAAGCCACTGAGCTGATGATAATTTGTTATGGCAGCAATAGGTACAAACACATGAGGGAAGGCGGTGGGGGGTCGGGTGGTGCTGCCTGGACACCCCCACCCCAAGATCCTCAACCATCTACAGCAATTCCACTCTGGCCCCAGGCCTGCACCCCTCAGCCAGCAGAATAAAAGCCTTGCTGCTTATTGGCCCCACACTCTTGGAAGGGTGGCTTAAGCCACCATGGAAGGCAAGCAGCTTATTAAAATATTCTTCCCATACACACAGATTTCCCTGAGAAGATAACCAACTAATAACATGCTTTTCATCTCACTGTATTTCCAGCAGTATTTAGCACCCCTTATAGGTTGCCTTTGGGGACCTCATGTTTATATAAACAAGGGATTTTTGCAGCACTAGTTTTGTGACCACCTGCTGCAAAGTAATAAGGACCCACCTCTGCCAAGGAGGATGTGGGTAGGGGGGCCCGATTCTCTATAAATTAGGTACAGCTCCTCTAGTCGGTCTCTGGGAGCTGAGTAGTCTCTTTCATTCGGAATTCTTTCGGTCTTGTGGATGAGGATGATAATCAGCCTTCGTGGGGATTTCTGTGGACTGGCCGGGAAGAGATTTAGGTTGGGAGGAATCAAATCTAAAATCTGACACATGCCTTCAAAGGTTCAAATCAGGTCATGGGGGCTCCCCAAGGAAAGGAAACAAGTATTAATAACTTGCTGGGCAAATAAACTCCATCTCAAATAAAGCCCCTTGGGGCAGATGAGTTGTGGAAGGTGCCTGCATTTTGCAAACAGATGGGGCTGCTTGATTAAAGTTCACCCTGGCCAATTTTAGATGTCAAGAACACACACACACACACACACACACACACACACACACACCCTCCTGGTTCTGGCATACCAATCCTTGCTGAGCCCAGTAGGTGAGCATTCAGGGGAGTCTGCTGTCTAAACCACCTGTTAAAATAATCCTGGGGGCTTCCACATCCCCCTTCCTTGGCAAGCAGATTGGGCCATGCTGCAGGATGACAGTCTAATTATCCCAACCATCAGAAACTTCATCTGCGTCTTTAATCTACCTTGACAACCCGATGGTTTGTCATTTCGAGGCCTCTTAATTGGCTGCATGATTGACACAAGTGTGGGGGGCTTTTTATTTTAAGAATTGAGGAGAGCCTATGCCTTCAAAATTAGCTCAGTTATATGATGCCAGAGACCTAGTTTGCACCCAACAAGGGCTAGAATCTGATTTTTGCAATCACTCTGATCCTAGGTAGTTAGCAAGAATGACAGGGATAGAAAGCCAAGCAACTTTCTGTGTGTATTATTAATATTTACCTTTCACCAAATGCTTCTTCAATGGCAGTGACTTTGAAAAAAAAAACAAAAAAAACAAACGCTTCCTCAGCCCTAAGTTTATCTGATATTTTCTTTTAAAAATACTGTAAAACAGACCTATGAGTTTCTTGGACCGATGTGCATTGGCACCCTGTTTTTTTTTTGTTGTTGTTGTTGTTGTTTTTTTTGAGACAGAGTCTCACTTTATTGCCCAGGCTAGAGTGAGTGCCGTGGCGTCAACCTAGCTCACAGCAACCTCAAACTCCTGGGCTCAAGCAATCCTGCTGCCTCAGCCTCCCAAGTAGCTGGGACTACAGGCATGTGCCACCATGCCTGGCTAATTTTTTCTATATATATTAGTTGGCCAATTAATTTCTTTCTATTTATAGTAGAGATGGGGTCTCGCTCTTGCTCAGGCTGGTCTCGAACTCCTGAGCTCAAAGGATCCGCCCACCTCGGCCTCCCAGAGAGCTAGGATTACAGGCTTGAGCCACCGCGCCCGGCCTTGGCACCCTGTTTTATGTGGACTTTGTATTAGTCAGGATTGTTGTGACTGCAAGTGACAGAAATCTAATCAATTTTTTTTTTTCAGTTCGCATAACTTAGAAGTCCAGGGGCTGAGCTGCTTGCTGTCATAACTGGATTTGGGCAGTTTAACAGTGTGGACAGGGCTCTGCCATTCTCTTTCCAACTCTCACTTATGCCTTCCTTCTGGAAAGTTCCTCTCTCCATGGGGTGGGTAATATAGTTCCTGGCAGCATCAGTCTTACATGACCATAATAACCCACCACCCCAGACATACCTCTCTCTCAGGGTTCATAGCAGCCTAGCAACCATAGATGGCTCTGATTGGTCCTGCTTAGATCATATGTTCTTCTTAGCCTCTGGAGACAGGGGAATGGAGCCCTGTGATTTGCCATGCCGAGGTCATGTGAACAGGAAGATCAAGAAGGCGCTGTGATGTGGTTCCATCAGAACCACATGCAAGACGGGATGTACCTGTCCCCAGTGACCAAAGGAGCCAGCCAGACAAAGAAAACGGACATCTTCCACAGACCAGAATGGAAAATGTCCAAATGGAGTCCCCTGGTAGGTTCCTGGAGGTGACCTGGGGTATTTAATGGACTCTCTAAACTGAAGGAGGGAAGACAAGCCTCTGGAAGCTTGTTTTTAGCGGAAATTGGCTCTTACTTGATTGTTGTCTGCTGCAGTTCTAAAAACTTTAAAGAACTTTTGGTTCTTGGTCATTTAAAGCTCACCGGTCCATTTTCCCATTCGAGGCTGCAATCGGGGCTATAGCATTAAGGAGTCATTGAGACGTCAGCTTGAATGTCACAAGGAGTGGAGCACTCACTCAGCCTCTCTGGTTGGCTGCTTTCATTATGAGACATCTCCAATGTTAGATTGTTCTTCTCGTTTGGAAAACACATCTGCTCGTGCGGTTTTAATTATGGCACACACAATTTGTCTAACCTTCTGTGGCCATTTAAAGATTGGAAGACTGCTTTTATGTTCCCTTTTCTCTCTCTCTCTTAGCTAATATTTATTGAACCCTTTGCCTAGTGGTGTGCTAACTGCTTGACATGCATATGCTCATTTAATCGTCCCAATGACCTGTGATGTAGGCAGCCTTATGATGCCCTTTTTGTAAGTGGGGAAACTGAGGCACAAGGAGTCACCTGACTTGTCAGATGGGTCTGATGCCAGAGCTCACGCTTATAACCCCAGGTGCTCTCCAATTTCTTTAACAAAATAGACCATATAAATATTCAATATTCTGAGTAATCTAATACCATTGATGATGGCCTTTTAAATCTCCATGAGGACTGGAGGAATAGGACAAGCATTATTTGGGAGCAGTGAAGAGGAGGTGTGGAGACCACCATAGGGGATTTGGAGACACAAACCAGGACCTGGGGACCCACCACTGAGTGGGGAGCTGAATTCTTCCTGCCTAAGAAGAAGGCATTATGATGCAGTGATCATAGGCAGAGTCTCAATAGACATAGATTTTATTCTAGACCATTGCAAAGAACCATGTTAAGTATTATACCTCAGTCTCACCCTTTGAGAAATGGGGATACCCTTTAGCTCCACCCACTTTCCAGAAAAGCTTATAGGAACCTGGTCAGCTGATAAAAGATGAGTTTTGAAGCCCTTGAGAAAAAGAGGTGGTAACAGAAAAAAAATCCAAATTTACTTTTAGATAAGCAGTCCACATGGACCAGTTTCTGATGGCATCCTGGATTTCTGAGTCCTGCAGAGTCAGCCGGAAGCCTGTGGTGTGATGGATACGTTCTAGGACATCCCATGAGGTAGGAATGGTGATGGGCAGAAAGAAAGGAACATTTTGTCAAAGGAAAAAAACCTTCCCTCCACATTTGTGTAAATAAATGTGTTTTGCTATCATTGGCTTTTTTGAGGGTTCCCTGAGAGTTAATTTGAGGGTGGTTTGTTGTGATTTAATCTATGTGATGTGGCTAGAACAGTTAATATCTAGGCTCATTACTATATTTGTTCCCTCTTCTCCCACTGGGCAAATTTAGCTTGCCTCAATCTAACCACTTAGTGCAGCATGTGTACACACTATTTTCCAAGCATTCCTTGCATCCTGGTATTCCATGGCTTTTTACCTGCAGAATAACGTATAAACTCCTCCACTTTTCAGCCTTTACAATCTGTTCCTACTCTGCCCGTCCCATGTCATCTCCTACTTCTCTCTCATAGGAGCTTTTTATTTCAGGCAATCTTCTTCAAGAAATTATTTCCTTGCTTCTGAAATCCAAAGTCATTGATCTGTAGATGCCAGTATGTCAGAAGACGAAGGGCAGGGTCTTTGGCTATCACCCCTACTGCATACTAGAGACCTTGGGTAATTAGGATTAGGCTGTCAGTTAGAGTTAAGATCTGTTCCATAAAAGGCTAAAACCAACAATAACAGGAACTTAAACAAGATAGAAGTTTGTTTTTCATTCACTTAAAAGAAATCAGGGGTGAGCAACCCAAGACGAATATGGTGTGATTCCATGGGGTCCTGGAGCTCCTAACTTTCCATCTACCTTTCTCAGCTGTGATTTCCATCCATCCTCAAGGTCAACTCATGACTTCAAATAGTTGCTGGCCATTCTATTTAGTTCTAGGCCAGCTGCAGAAGGAAATAAAAGTAGACTAAAGAGGAAGTCTTCTAACAGTCAGTTCCCTTTAGCCAGCCTTCTGGGATGTCCCACAAAAAAAATGTCTGCTTATATTTTATTGGCCAGAAGTTGTAATCATGGCCACACTTAGCTAGGGAAGCTGGGAAATGTAGTTCTTTAGTGGAGTGCCTTGAATCAAATGAGTGTTGTGTTATGGGGAAGAAAGGAATGAATATTATGTAGCAAGTAGCCATTTTTAAAAACAGCTTTATTGAGATGTAATTCATGTACCATATAATTCAATCATTTAAAGTGTACAATTCAATGACTTTTAGTATATTCACATAATTGTGCATTCGTTACCCAATCAGCTTTATAACATTTGTCATTATCCACCCCCCCAAAAAGCCCATGGACCCCTTAGGCATTTCTTCCTTACCCCATCACTTCTACTTCTCCATTCTTATAGCCCTAGGTAAAAACGAATCTACTTTTCATCTCTATGGATTTGTATACTCTGGACATTTCATATAAATAGAATTGTGACTGGCTTCTTCCACTTAGTCTGACCTCTTCAAAGCTCATGCATGTGGTACACACATCAGTAAGTATGTCATTCCTTCGCATTGCCCAATAATATTCCATTGTATGGATCAGCCATATTTTTTTTATTCATTTGTTAGAAACATTTGGGCTGTTTCTACTATTGGAATATTAGGAATAATTCTGCTATGGACATTTCTGCTCAAGTTTTTGTATGGGCATGTTTTTATTTCTCTTGGGTATATACCTAAGAGTGGGATTGCTGGATCATATGGTAACCATGTGCTTGACCTTTTGAGGAACTTGTCAGACTGTTTTTCAAAGGGACAATACCATTTTATATTCTTACCAGCAGTGTAATTTTTTCGTTTCTTTGTCCACACTTATAATCTGTCCTTTTTATTATAGTGGATATGAAGTAGTATCTCATTGTGGTTTTGTTTTTCATTTCCCTGATGACAAATAATGTTCAGACTCTTTGCTTATTGACAATTTGTATATCCTCTTTGAAGAAATGCCTATTCAGATCCTTTGCCCATTTTTAATTGGGTTACTAATCTTTCTATTATTGAGTTGTAAGAATTTATATATGTTGGATACAGGTCCATTATCAGATATATGATTTGCAAATATTTTCTCACATTTTGAGTTGTATTTTCACTTTCTTTGTTCTTTTTAAAATTTTTTATTTATTATTTTTATGGGTACATAATAGGTGTATATATTTATAGGGTACATGTGATGTTTTGATACAGGCATACAATGTGAATTAATCAAATCAGGGTAATTGGGGTATCCATCACCTCAGGCATTTATTATTTCTTTGTGTTAGGAACATTCCAATTCTACTCTTTCTTATTTTAAAGTATACTCTAACTCTGTAGGCCCCAACTCCTAGGCTGTGGGCCAGCAGTGGTCCGTGGCCCTCCAGGAACCCGGCTGCACAGCAGGAGGTGAGCTGTGGGCACAGGAACAAAACCCCACCTGCACTCACAGCCTCTCTCTATCTCCTGCATCGCCGCCCAAGCCCTGCCCCCATCAGATCAGTAGTGGCATCAGATCCTCATAGAAGTATGAACCCCACTGCAAACTGTGCGTGTGAATGTGAGGGATCCAGGTTGCACGCTCCCCATGAGAATCCAACGTCTGATGATCTGTGGTGGAGCCAAGGTGTCAGTGTCCTCCCCCTGACCCCCTATCCATGGAAAAAGCTCTCTTCCACAAAACTGGTCCCTGGTGTCAAAAAGGTTGGGGACCGCTGCTCTAACTTGTTGTTGATTATATTAATAGTCACTTTGTTGTACTATCAAATATTGTTCATTCTATCTATCTATTTTTTGCACTAATTAACCATCCCAACTTTACCCTCCCAACCTCCCAGCTACCCTTCTGAGCCTCTAGTAACCATCATCCTACTCTATGAGATCTGTTGTTTTTAATGTTTAGCTCCCACACATGAGTAAGAACATGCAATACTTGTCTTTCTGCGCTTGACTTATTTCACTTAATGTTTTCCAGTTCCATCCATGTTGTTGCAAATGGCAGGATTTCATTCTTTGTATGACTATATAATTTGTTGTGTATATGTACTGCAATTTCTTTATCCATTCATCTGTTGATGGACACTCAAGTTGATTCTAAATCTTGGCTATTGTGAATAATGCCACAGTAAATATGGGAAGGCAGGTATCATTTTGATATACTGAATACCCATCCTTTGGATATATACCCAGGAGTGGTATTACTGGGTCATATGGTAGTTCTATTTTTAGGCTATTGAGGAATCTCCATACAGTTTTCCATAGTGGTTGCACTAATTTACATTCCCGCCAACAGTGTATGAGGGATCCCCTTTTTCCACCTCCTCACCAGCATTCATTATTACCTGTCTTTTTGATAAAAACCACTTTAACTGGGATGGGATGATATCTCATTGTAGTTTTGATTTGCACTTCTCTGATGACTAATGATGTTGAGCATTTTTTCTTATACTTGTTGACCATCAGTATGTCTTCTTTTGAGAAGTGTCTGTTCAGATCCTTTGCCCATTTTTAAATCAGATTATTTTATTTTTTTTCCTATCGAGTTGTTGGAGCTCCTTATATAGTCTACTTATTAATCTCTCGTTAGACAGGTTGTTTGCAAATATTTTCTCCCATTCTGTGGGTTGTCTCTACTTTGTTGATTATTTCCTTTGCTGTGTAGAAGTTTTTTAGCTTGATGTGATCCCATTTGTCCAATTTTGCTTTGGTTGTCTGTGCTTTGAGGGTATTACTCAAGAAGTCTTTGCCCAAACCAATGTCCTGAAGCATTTCCTCAATGTTTTTTTCTAGTAGTTTCATAGTTTCAGGTCTTAGATTTAAGTCCATTTTTATTTGAGTTTTATATATGGCAAGAGATAAGGTCTAGTTTCATCTGCATATGAATATCTAGTTTTCCCAGCACCATTTATTGAAGAGACTATGCTTTCCCCACTGTATGTTCTTGACACATTTGTTGAAGACAAATTCACTACACACGTGTGGATTTATTTCTGGGTTCTCTATTCTCTTTCATTGATCTATGTGTCTATTTTTATGCCAGTACCATGTTGTTTTGGTTATTACAGCTCTGTAGTATAATTTAAAGTCAGGTAATGTGAGTTCTCCAATTTTGTTCTTTTTGCTCAGGATAGCTTTGGCTATTCTGGGTCTTTTGTGGTTACATCTAAATTATAGGATCATTTTCTGTATTTCAGTGAAGAATGTTATTGGTATTTTGATGGGGATTGCATTGAATCTATAGATTGCTTTCAGTATTATGGACATTTTAACAATATTGATTCTTCCAATCCATGAATTAAATATTTTTCCATTTTTTTGTGTCTGCCCTCTTCAATTTCTTTCATCCATGTTTTATAATTTTCATACAGAGGTCTTTCACTTCTTTTGTTAAGTTTATTCCTAGGTATTTTATTTTCTTTGTAGCTATTGCAAATGGGATTAACTTTCTTGATTTCTTTTTCAGATTGTTTACTGTTGGCACATAGAAAAGCTACTGATTTTTGTATGTTGACTTTGTATCCTGCAAATTTACTGAATTTGTTTATCAGTTCTAATAGTTATTTTTTTGTGGAGTCTTTAGGTTTCTCTAGATACAAGATCATATTGTCTGCAAACAAGGATAATTTGACTTCTTCCTTTCTAATTTGGATGCCCTTTATTTTTTCTCTTGTCTGATTGCTCTAGCTAGAACTTTCAATACTATGTTGAGTAACAGTGGTGAAAGTGGGCATCCTGGTCTTGTTCCAGATCTTAGAGGAAAGGCTTTTGTTTTTTCCCTATTGAATGTGATACTAGCTGTTGGTCTGGCATATATGGCTTTTATTGTGCTGAGGAAAGTTCCTTCAATACCCAGTTTTTTGAGTTTTTATCATGAAGGGATGGTGAATTTTATCAAATGCTTTCTCAGTATCAGTTGAAATGACCATATAGTTTTTGTTCTTCATTCTGTTAATATGATGTATCACATTGATTGATTTGTATATATTGAGCCATCCTTACATCCCTGGGATGAAGCCCACTTGATCGTGATGAATAATCTTTTTAATGTGTTGTTGAATTAGGTTTGCTAGTATTTTGTTGGGGATTTTTTTATCTCTGTTCATCAGATATTGGCCTATTGTTTTCCTTTTTTGTTGTGTATTTATCTGGTTTTAGTATCAGGGTGATACAAGTCTTGTAGAATGAGTTTGGGAGTATTCTCTCCTCCTCGAGTTTTGGAATAGTTTAAGTAGGATTGGTACTAATTCTTCTTTGAATGTCTTATGCAATTCAGAATTGCATTGCAGAAATGCAAGCCATTTTGAAGCCATTGGGTCCTGGGATTTTCTTTTATTACTGGTTCTATCTCTTTCTATCTTCTTCTTTCTTCTTGGTTCAATTACATCAATAGAGTATTCTGTGTTTTGTGTACTTAATGTTACCAGTGAGTTGTGTACCTTCAGATGATTTCTTTTTGTTCATTAATGTCCTTTCCTTCCATATCGAAGAACTCCTTTTAGCATTCCTTATAGGACAGATCTGGTGTTCATGAAATCCTTCAGGTTCTGTTTGTCTAGGAATGTCTTTATTTATCCTTCAAGTTTGAAGGACATTTTTGTAGTATATAATATTCTAGGGTTAAGGGTTTTTTCCTTCAGCACTTTGAATATGTTGTGCCACTCTCTTCTGGCCTGTAAGGTTTCCACTGAGAAGTCTGCTGCCAGACGTATAAGAGCTCCTTTATATGTTGTTTTTTTTCTTTTTTCTTGCTTCACTCAGACCCTTTTCTTTATCTGTGACCTTTGGGAACTTGATTATTAAATGCCTTGAAGTATTCTTGTTTAGGTTAAATCTGCTTGGTTTTCTTTGACCTTCTTGTACCTGAATATTAATATCTTCTTCTAGGTTTCAAAAGTTCTCTCTTATTGTTTTTTTGAGTAAACTTTCTACCCCATTGTCTCTACCTCCTCTTTAAGCCCAATAACTACTAGATTTGCCATTTTGAGGCTATTTTCTAGATCTTATAGGCATGGTTCATTCTTTTTTTCTCTTCTGATTGTATTTTCAAATAACTTGTCTTCAAGTTCACTAATGCTTTCTTGTGCTTGATAAGTTCTGTTGTTGAGAAACTCTGATGCATTTCTTAGTTTATCAATTGAATTTTTCAGCTCCAGAATTTCTGCTTTTTTAAATTATTTTAATGTCTTTGTTAAATTTATCTGATGGGCTTCTGAATTCCATATCTGTGTTGTCTTAAAATTCATTGAGCTTTTTCAGGACAGCTATTTGAATTCTTTGTCTGAAAGGTCACATATCTCCATCACTCCAGGATTGGTTACTGTACCTTATTTAGTTTGTTTGGTGAAGTCATGTTTTCCTGGGTGTTATTAAAGCTTGTGGTTGTTTGTCAGTGTCTAAGCATTGAAAAGTTAAGTATTTATTTTAATCTTCACACTGTAGGTTTGTTTGAACCCATCCTTCTTGAGAAGTCTTTCTGGAAGATATTCAAAGGGAATTGACTTTTGTGATCTATGTCTTTGAGCACTACAGTCTTTTCAGCACTGGGTGTGCCCCAAGCCCAATAATTCTTTGACTCTTACAGACTCCTAGTGGTGCCATCTTGGTGGGCTTGGGTAAGATACAGGAGAATTCCCTGCATTACCAGGAAAAGTCTCTCACTCACCCACTCACTCTCTGTGCTGGTATCCTAGAGTTGGGGGAGGAGTGATATGGGTATACCCTCGTGGCCACTAGTTCCAAGTGACACCTGAAGCCAGGCCAGTCTCACCCAAAGTCTGTGGTGACTGTTGCCTGGCTACCTCTGATGTTTATTCAAATCCCAAGGCTATGTATTAATAGTTAGCAGGTGGTGACTCCTGCCAGGACTGGGTCCTTCCCTTCAGGGTAGCATGTTTCCTTCTGTCCCAGGATGGGTCTAGAAATGCTGTCCAGGAATTAAGGCCTGGAATCAGGGGCTACAGGAATCTGCTTGGTATTTTGTTTTACTGTGGATGAGCTGGTACCCAAATTACAAAACAAAATTCTCTGAACTTTTCCCTTTCCTTTTCCCAAGTGGAAGAAGACTGTCCCTAAGCCATACTGCCTATAGTTGGGGGAAGGGTGACACAAGCACTGGCTTGGTTGCTGCCACTGTTGTCTTACTGGGTCAGGTGCACCCCAAGTGCACTGGCTCCAAGTCAGCACAGCCACAGGAACTGACCAAGGACTGCAGTCTTTGTGGACTGACTGCCTTAAGAATTTATTCTAGTCCCTAGGCCATTTTTGTCAGCTGGTGGTGGAGCTAGCCACAACTCGGGCTTTTGGGCCTGTGACAGGGTGGGCCTAAGTTCCAATGCAAAGTCCCACAATCACTTCACTCTCCCTCCTCTTGGCACACAGATTCTCTCTCCACTTGGCTCACTGGTGTGACACTGCTGAGGGATGGGGACTGGGGTGGCACAGGCAGTGCAAGACTCTTGTCTGCCTCTTTTCTTGATATAATGTTAAAACCAGGTATTGTGGTTGCTCACCTGATTTTTGGTTCTTCTGAGGTGCTTCCTTGTGTGAATTTTGTGTTCGTACAGAGAGATGATCGCTGGAGTTTTCTATTCAGCCATCTTGCTCTGCCTACGTGCTCTCCCCTCCTTTTCACTTCCTTCATGGTTGTATTGTTTTTAATTGATGATATCCAATCCATCTATCTTTTTGTTGCTTGTGATTTTTATTTCATAGCTCAGAAACTATTGTCTGTCTAATCCAAGATCATAGCTACTTATACTTTTGTTTTCATGTAAAAGTTTTATAGTTTTAGCCCTTACATTGTAGGTCTGTCATATATTTTGAGTTAATTTTTGTATCAAGTGTGAAGTACGGGTCCAACTTCATTCTCTGTTTTAAAATTTTTTTTTAATTTCAAAATATTAAAGGGGTACAAATGTTTTTGGTTATTACATGGATTGCTTTTGTAATGCTTGAGTCATGGCTATAATGGTGCCCCTCCCCCAAATAATGTTCATTATACCTGTTAGGTAGGTTTTCATCCATCCTCTCCTGACCCCTTCCCCCTGCCTGATTTCCACTAAGTTTTACTTCCTTCTGTGCACATGTGTGTACTCTGTGATATACATATACCACATTTTGTTAATCCACTCATGAATTGATGGACACTTGGGTTGATTCTACATCTTGGCAATTGTGAATTATGCTGCAATAAACATTTGAGTGTAGGTATCTTTTTGTGAAAAAGACTTCTTTTCCTTTGGGTAGATACCCAGTAGTGAAATTGGTAGATCAAATGATAGGTCTACTTTTAGTTCTTTGAGGAATCTCCATACTGTTTTCCATAGAGGTTGTATTAATTTGCAGTCCCACCAATAGTGTACAAGCACTCCTTTCTCTCTGCATCTACAGCAGCATCTATTGTTTTTGGACTTTTGAATAAAAGCCATTCTAATAGGGGTAAGGTGTGATCTCATTGTAGTTTTAATTTGCATTTCCCTGATGATTAGTGATGTTAAGCATTTTTTCATATGCCTATTGGCTATTTCTCTATTTTCTTTTGAAAAGTTCTGTCATGTCTTTTGCCCACTTTTTAATGGAACTGTTTGTTTTTTCCTTGTTGATTTGTTTGAGTTCTTTGTAGAGTCTGGATAATAGCCCTTTATTGGATATATAGTTTACACATATTTTCTCCCATTCTGTAGGTTGTCTGTTTGCTCTGTTATTTCCTTAGCTGTGCAGAAGCTTTTCAATTTAATCATGGCCCATTTATTTATTTTCATTGTTGCTATAATTGTCATTGGAGTCTTAGTCATAAATTCTTGTGTAGGCTAATATCTAGAAGAATTTTCCCTACATTTTCTTTTAGAATTCTTACAGTTTTATGCCTTAAATTTAAGTCTTTTATCCACTTGAATTAATTTTTGTGAGTGGTGAGAGATATGTATTCTGTTTTATACTTCTGTATGTGGCTATCCAATTCTCCCAGCACCATTTATTGAATAGGGCTTCTTTTCCAACTTCATTCTTTTGCATGTGGATATTCAGTTGTCACAGCACTAGTTTTTGAAAAAACTATTCTTTCTCCCAGTGAATTGTTATGACACCCTTGTCAAGCAGCTGGCCATTTCTGTCATAGTACACTTCTCAGCTATTCTGCCTACAATATAAAAGTACCACTCTGGCCTGGGCTGATTAGATCATGAAAGGGTGCTGATTCATGTACCTATTGGCCATTTATATATCTTCTTTGGAGAAATGTTTGTTCAAGTCCTTTGCTCAGTTTTGAATTGGGTTGTTTGCCTTTTTGTTGCTGAGTTGTAGGAGTTCTTTATATATTTTGGATATTAATCTCCCACCAGATGTATGACTTGCAAATATTTCCCCACATTGAGCAGGTTGCCTTTTCACTCTGTTGATTGTGTCCGTTAATGCACAGAAATTTGTAATTTTGATGTAGCTTATTTTTTCTATTTTTTATTTCCTGTGCTTTTGGTGTCATATCCAATAAATCATTGCCAAAGAGCTGTATTGTCTTTTGAATGACTTTTCAATTCCCACATTTTATTCCAGTCCCCATGGGGTCTGACCCTTCTGCTTGAGAATCTTGCCTTCCTTATTTCCATGTTTATTCTTTTAATAAATCATCACCTTCTAAGGTGACCTGGACCTGTATTTACTCTTTCCAGAATAAAATATGCAACCAAAACATCCTCCATCAACCAAATAGAGATGCTATAGCTGTGTCATGGGGCAGCACTTTCCAAACCTTCATTGAAGTTCCTAAATATACACTCTAGGTATATATATATAATCAAATGAGCACAAGAAATGTTCTCTAAAAGTCTTCCTCTTGTAGGTCTCAAATGCACATTAGTATATTAAAGGCTCTGTGAAATCTTGTGATGAAGAAGCAAGTTTACTTTTGTTGATTGGCAAAATAAACAAGCTCATTTACTCCAGGGAAAACCTTTTTCCTCAGTATACCCATTAACCTGCCCAGGAAGATTTTTCCTAAACACTACTAGAAAGCTAAGTCTTAAGAAAGTTGAGGGTTGAATGAAGTAATGCTCATGCATCTGGCATGTTAAAATAAGCATTACTCCAGATCTAACAAAACACATCTTTTATCTTCCACATCTCTTTAAATTTTGTTCTGTAGAGCTAACTTCCCTTACCTACTCTAGCAGGTCCCTTGACTTTTCTGCTCACTTTTGGATAATAAAGTACTATCATGACAATAAGTCTCAAACAGAGTCCAAGCCACTGTATGGTAACTCCCTGGCATGGCCACCTCTGGTCTGGGGGAAGCACTCTCTCACCCCTGCCCTGATCATTTCTATAGGGCAGCAAATCCCAGCATGGCAGCCTTGTCCTGAAGCCCCATCAGAGCACGTAATCAGCCTTTGCTCCTGTCTGGGACTCCCTGGGTGGGGCTGATGTCCCCTCCTCCATCCAGGTCCATGTAAGATTTTGCAGGCATGAGTCAGACCTCAGTTTTCTTGAGCTCCAACATTTCAAAGCCCTGGGCTTGGGATCATAAGGTGGCACCCAGACCCCCATCATGAGGCAACAAAATTCTCCTCACCTCTTTACTCACTCCAGTTCAAATCCTTGGTCTGCTGAGAGGGCCAGGAACAGAGTATCATAGTAGATCATTAGTGATCTCCATCTCCTTTGCCAATCAGTATGGGAAAGTGTCATTCTCACAGTCCCTTCGGAATCTTGACATATATCATATGGGCTTATCACTTGAAACTGATGCTAGAAAAGTATTATTCTAACATCTAGTCACATATGTAAAACCTGTAGCATTCCTAAAATAAAGTAGATGCTCAGAACATGAACTTTTTTCCTCTCTTTCTCTCTGAATCTAACCTCCCTATCTTTCTTGAACCAGCTCCAATCGTTGCTCCTCCAAGTCCTTCTAGACCAATCAACCAAGAGTGACTGCTCCTCTAGTGGCACTTTCAGCACTTGTTGCTGGGATCTACTTCTGATTTGGGTGACAACTGCTGTAGTCAGACCCACTGAGGCCCAGAAAGGAGATACAACTTCAGTGAGCTCATGTGGCTAGTTGATGTGAAAACCCAAGACAGAACCAGGTCTCCTCACTTCCAAATGACCCTTCAAACCGAGAGCAAACTGGTAAACTCAATACTGAAAGAGGGGGTCCCATTAATTTTCTTCCTGGTCTTTACTGAAGCATTTTCCCATCTCAATTTCCAAATGGAGCTGCCTAGTATAGCTCGTAATTCATCCTCACTGTGGTTCACTCACTCACTTTGCTGTACCAAAACACATTTATCTCCATATCCTTAAAGACGCAGAGGAGATTGGAAAGGAAATATAACTAATACAGACTTGAGTCCCTGCCACCAACAGGCAGCTGTCATGTGGTTTAGGTGTTACTCAGAATCTTGGCTACCACAATTTGTAAAAAGTCCCATAGGGGCTGGTCCTTACAGTCAATTCGGGAAGGTTATGTTGTGTGTCCCTCTGAGGTCCCCTCAGCATCTGGTTAAAAGGGCTACTCCCCATATGCTGATGGCCTTGTATACCATCAAGGCCTTAAAAGAGACCTCTGAGCTTTGTGCTCCAGGCTCCCAGCTGGGAGTGGGATGCTGATTATATGGAAAGGACGTTCCCCTCACCCAAGGAGAGTAAAGTCACTGCACATCGTCTTAACAACTCTGAGACGGGGACCAGCCCCTGACATGAAGTCTCTGCAAATCTAAAGGGTGGAGAAAGTTTGCATTGAGGAACACACTACTGGGGAAATGTTTAGCTAAAGATTAAGCTTCTAAATCTGAGCAGAGCCAGAATTGTATATATGCCATGATAGACTGGATTACTGGTCAGTAGATATCCCCGCCCACTGTGGATGGAGTATGTATCCCTGTCCTATTGACATTGGACTTGGCCATGTGACTTGCTTTGACCAGTGGAATATCAGCAGATATGATGTGAGCAGAGGTATTAATAAATGTGCTTGTGTTATTGTGTGTCTGCTATCTGCCACGAGAAAACGTGACCTGGTTAGCCACCTATCCAAAGACAATGAGGAATTCATGTGATCCTTTTCTCTGTGTTGGCTTGACCAGTTTGCTCTTAGTTGGAGGCTCGTTTGGGAGTGAGGAGACCTGTTTCTATCTTGTGTTTTCATATTAACTAGCTATGTGATCTCACCGAAGTCACATCTCTTTGGGTCTTCACGGGTTTGACTATATCGTAGCACACTCGAAACCAGTCTTGATCCAAGCTCAGACAATCTATGGGAAGCCCAGTAGAGCCGCAGCTGACCTGCAGAAATGTAAGGCCAGGAAATAAACACGTTGTAGTAAGGCACTAAGCTTTGGGGTGGTTTGCTATACAGTACATTTGTATCAATGGAAAATAACTGTGCTACGCATGCTGAGGTGGAACTCAGCAGCCTCTGAATGGGATAGAGCAGGTTCCTACGATTTGACGCATGCTGGAGGGTTTCCAACTGAGAATATAAGAAACTTTTATCTTGGTAAAGGGTCATCCTAGTTATTGCAGGAAGAACAAAGTGTCGCTGAGTGAACAGCACAGGCTACAGTCCTGAAAAATCTAGGGTGAGTCCAAAACCCACTGTGTTACAGAATGTCAGACAGCTGGATATACACATAGTATCAAAGCACTAGAGGTTTGTTTTGTCCAACTTGTCAAACATGTACTGAGCACCTGCTGCATGTGAGACACTTGTTGTGATAAGCAAGGGGGTTTTAAAGGTCCTTGTCTTTTCACTCTTCTTCCAAAAAAGCTACTTTTATTCCTGCCTTAAGACTTTTGCTCTTACATTCCACTACCTGGAATGATCTTAATCAAGAAAATCACATGGTTGCCTTCTTATCATTCAGTTCTCAGCCTGAATATTCACCTTAGAGAAGCTTTCTTGGATCACTCCAGCCAAAGTAGCCACCCCTTGCCCTGATCAATCACCAGGACATCGACCTGGTTTATCTTCCTAGCACTTAACACCACCTGGCATGTTATGTATCTGTTTATTTGCTTGTTTGTAGTCTCTCTCCTCCCGCTGCAATGTAAGCTAAATCCTGTAGGGACAGAGTTTTATCTATGTTATTCACTGTGCTATTCTCAGTTCCTAAAACAGTGCCTGGTGTGTTGTAGGCACTTAGAAAATATTCTTTCAATAAATGAGCAAGGTATTTACAGTAAAGCAAGGAGGGGAGGTGAAAAGAAAAAAGTGCTTATCCAGGACCCTAATTCCTGTTTTAAAGATAGATATGCAAGCTCTTGGGAAGAGCTTGGATTCTAGAGTTATGCTTGCTCTACCATTAACTACCCTGTAACCTTGAGCAAGGTATTTGAGTTGCTTAAGATAACAGTTTAGCTGTTATAACAAAGAGGGCCACAATAGTATAACAGTTTAAACAATAGTGTTGTTTATTTCTCTCCCTTTAAAGTCCAGAGACCGGTATGGTGGCTTTGCAGTCATCAGTGACCAAGGCTCTCTCTTGTTGCTTTGCCATCCTTAAATGGGTCTTTCATCTTGTGACCCAAACAAGTGCTCTGGCTCACTTTATGTCTACACCCCAGCCAGCAGAGAGGAAGAATGAGAGCCAGCCCCTCCCTTTAAGGGCTCAGAAATTGCACTCCTCATTCCCATTCACCTCTCATTGTTAGGATTTAGTCACATGCCCATAACTGACTGCAAAGAAGTCTGGGGAATGAGTCTGCACATGAGTAGTCACCTTCCCAGCTAAAAACTTCCATCATCCTAGACAAGGAAAATGCATCAGTAGCAGTCTCTGCCACATTATTTTAACAAATCCCCACTGTCCCTCACTCAACCCAGTTTTCTCAGTTATAAAACATGTCACACTAGGTTACAGTCAAATGAGATGAGTTATTTGAAATATTTCATAAGCTACAAAGGTTTACTCGGATATAAGTTACTCATTGTAAATGCCATTTTGGAATCATAGGGCAAGGAGTAATTAATTCTGGCTGGAATGATAGAGAAGGGGGTTATGGAACAGATAGTTTGAAAGCTGGACATTGAAGTATGATTTATATGTGTTAAGGGAAAGAAGAAAAGTGTGTGGGAATGGAAAGCATCCCAGGTAAAGGGAAAAGTGAAATCAAAGGTAATGAGGTGAGAATTTCTGTGCATGTGTAAGATACTACATGGAATACATTTAGAGAGAGTTCAAGGGCAAGGAGAAGAGGGTGGATCAGGCAGGGAGGGCCTGATCCCACGAGCAGGAGTTGGGAGGGCTTCAGTGGGGCATGAGAAGCCAGTGCAGCCTCTGAGTAGGGGTAGGATGAGTAGGGGTAGGATGTGACCTCTGAGTAGGGGTAGGTGACCTCCACAGCAGTGCCTGTGGCCTGGAGAATGCATTTGTGGAGACCAGAGGCCATTTAGGAGGCCTCTGTGGGAGTCCCAGTGAGATGAGCAAGGGCCTGAACCAGCGCTGAGAGAACGGCAAGGTGTGATGGATTCGGGAACTAGTTCACAGGTACAATCACCGGACTTGGCAGCTTATTGGATGGAGGGCGGAGTAGGCACTGATGGGGGTTTTTGCAAAATGCCATTGACCCAGGTAGAGAGGAAAATGTAGGGGGAAGACTATAAATTCAGAGTGGTCTCTGATGTTAGTCTGAGTACCTCCCAGTTTTGAAACTGGGAAATTTGGAGTCTACTTATGTTATCGATGACAAAGATCCAAAGAGTTTACCAAAATGAGGAAGATGTTTAATCAGAAGTACTGTTGCATCTTAGGGCATGACCTAATGTCTAACAGCTCAGACAATGCAATTAAAATTCAGTCTTAGCGAATAAGCTCATTTCCTTTCTGGGGACCAAGCTTTTGTAACTCACTCTCCACACCCAGGCAAAGCTGGCCTGTGCCTTTCCTTGATTTGTGGGAATCATGGCAGAAGCCCTGCAGAGTGGGGAGTGCATCTGAGGACAGGCTGGGGAAACATTGGGCCATTTCTTTTCCTTTCTGCCCCAACATCCCGCTTTGGTCTGAAGACATGCAGACCTTGGCCTCGAGTCCAACTATGAGAAAACTTGTCTAAAGTGACATTAACAGGTTAAAAATACCATCTTGAGCTGAACCACAATTCAAAAATGAAAACAGGGCAGTAAGAGCATGAGTGTTTTTCCTTTCAAAATTTCCCATCATTGCCATAAAATTGATTATGAAAGAAGTTTAAACTGTGTTTCAACATCCCCTTGGAAGTTCTTGTGGAGAGTAGAAGGCCCTAGATGGACATGGAAACTGAAGATTTCTCCTCAGCCCTGTACAACCTGTGGGTCTACCATTTCACCTTGCAAAATTCACAGTGACTGTCACTTGATTCTGCTTCATTCATCTCAGCTTGTTGTAGATGTGACCTTGAAGATCCTAAGCTAGGAGGCAGAATTTTTTTATTATTATTATTATTGGTTTTTTTATTACCTCATATTATGTGGGTACAAATACTGTTAGGGTTACATATCTTGCCCCTGCCCCCTAGGAGGCAGAATTTACCAACCACTCTTGCCATTATTATTATTATTGTTATTATTTTCCCTATACACGTGGAGACTCATGTGGTCCAGGCTAAGAACAGGTTACATCCATAGTGTAATATACAAAAGTAATTTAAATGTAACTAAAATGCTATATTTGTATCTCTCAGAGCAGTGGTCCCCAGCCTTTTTGGCACCAGGGATCAGGTTCATGGAAGACAGTTTTTCCATGGATGGTGTGTGTTGGGGGGAGGCGGAGCTCAGGCGGTGATATGAGCGATGGGGAGTGGCTGTAGATAGGCCCGCTCGCCTGTTCACCTCCTGCTGTGTGCCCTCCCCCCAACCGCCTGCCACCACTCCCGTTTCCTAAATCTCATGGAAGACAATGTCTCCACAGACAGGGGTAAAGAGGGTGAGAGTGGAGCTCTGCAGCCAAGTCCCTAACAGGCCATGGATCTAGTCCTGGTCCTTGGCCCAGGGTTGGGGACCACAGTCTTAGAGAACATCAAAGGTCGAGTCCACTCATGATCTATCACAATACTTTGTAAACTTCACTCTCTCCATGCCCCCAACACTGCCATGTGGGTTCTCTCTGTCTCTCACCAACGTCTCTTCCCATCCCTAATTATGGAATTACTATGTGCTCTCTTCTAACATGAAATAATACTTCTTTTTTAGGAAGAGAGTGAGCACATACAAGGTTTAATAGGCAGGTAGAGAGGGAGAAATCTGGAGACAATTATACTTTAATAATTTTTCTGACCACTTGATCATATATTATAATTTATTATTTGTATTATTATTTAAAATTAATAGCAATAGCCAACACTTGTTTAGTACTTTGACATTTCTGAAGTGCTTTTACATTCGTAACTCCTGTAATGCTCACAAGAAGAAAAGAATTATGATTAGCACTCATTTTACAGATGAGGAAATGGAGACCAAGAGAAATTGAATCAACCTTCCAAAGTCACAGGGCTGGGAAAGAGATTCTAGATTGGAATCCAGGAATTCCAGGTTCTATGGCTCCAAGAGCCTCTATGACAAGGCTGGGTGCCTTGTTTTCCCCACACTGAACATGGCTTCAGATGTTCTGCCTCTTAGGGCATGCAGGAATGCTGTCAATGGGTCTGCGGCAAACTTCTGGTGAGGCTACAGAGCTGGGACTAAGATAAGACAAGTGAGGTGCCTAGGGTGTGCGCACTCTCCCCCCAACCCTGAATACTTACCTTTGCATCCCAGCCACCATGTCGTGAGGAAGCCCAAGCCACTTGGAGAAGCCATATGTAGGTGTTCCAGCCAATTGCCCCAGTTAACATTTCTGCTGACAGGCAGCCTCCATCTCCAGCCATGTAAATGAACAAGCCTTCAGGTGCTTCCAGCCACCATCTTTGGTGTTTTCCAGTTGAGGCCCTCAGACATCACGGATTAGAAACAAGCTGTCCCATTGCACCCTCTTCAAATTCCTGGTGCCCCCAAATGAGAAATAATAAATACTGTTGTTGTTTTAAACCATGAAGTTTTGGAGTAATTCGTATCCCAGAAACAGATAACTAACGATCCATCATATTTTCACACTTCCATGTTGCCTTTGTCTTCCAGATTGAAGAGTCCTTGCTTGTTAAATCTGTCTTCATACAGGTTAGTAGCCCCTATAAATTGATGTATCACGTGTCTTGACTTGCAGGGCCAGACTAGTTCTCACACCCTGAGGACCATTATAAGGGTACACAAGGCTTATGGGAACACCTCCCATGGTGTTTGTGGCAGAGTCACCGAGTAAGGGTGGGAGGACTTAGAAAGGAGAAAGAAAAGAAAGGAAGGAGCAGTAAGAGGAAGGATCTAGAAGGAGAAAAGGAGGGGCAGGCATGGAGGAGAGGGGCATATGGCTGAGGAGGCCGGTGGTCCACCACAGGTAGCGTGGGATTGCCCAGTCATTATTGCTGACTCCTTTCCAGGGAGGCCCTGGACGACCTTCCTCTCCCTGCAGGAAGCAGATGAGTCACACACACAGTCAGACAGGGTGTGGGAAGGTGTCTGCCTCTCCACCTCATGGCTGGGGACGCCAGCGGGGCATTTGTCAAGTCCAAGATTGATCGAACCACCACTTCCTGCCTGGCCCTGAGCAAAGCTCTGGGAATGTGAGCTGCTCTAAGTCCCTGCCTGCCCTCAAGCAGCCAGAGTCCACTTGGGAGATGGAGTTAAAAACAGTCTGTCGCTCAGTGTTTTTTCCAAGGGAGACTTCAGTTAAAATGTAGGTGGAAGTTCTGAAATACTGAGTGTGCATGTGTTGGGGCGTGGGGAGCAGTATAGGGAGGAGGAACCTTGCTGCATGGATTTAATTAAGACAAAAATACTGCTTTTTTTATTTTGAAAGCACTTGGCTGATGTTAATTAACCATCTGGGACTGATTTGATGGTTGACTCCAGGGACTTTGGTAAATTAAATGAAAATAAATATTTGTAGGTTGGGTGTGTTTCAAGTCTAATGGTTGGACTTTAGTTAGGACACTTTCAGTGTGCTAACTAAAACCAATTCAAACTGGTTTGGGTACAAAGACTTTATTGGCAGATGTCTCTGAGGATTCCAGGTCTGGGTTCAGAGACATAGGCTTTGGGCTCAGGCATACTCAGGTTTCTCTCCATCTTCAGACTCTTGTCTGCCACCAGGTTGGTTTCATCCTTGTGCTCCTCATGGTGGTCCTAGCAACTCTAAGCTCTCCCCCCATGGTGGCAAGATGGCTGCACAGTGCCAGCCTTGCATCGTCCTGGAGTCACCCCCTTTTACCCAGCATGCCTAGCAATCTCTGGTTGGGTCATGTGCCCAACACCGAAACCGCCACTCTAACTAGAGTGTAGGACTAACCATGGAGCTGGAGCAGTGGAGGTGGGGAGGTTTGAAGCACCATACAAAAATGGGGCTTTCCTCAAAAAAAGGAGGAATGAGTGCTAGGGAATAAAACTTAAATGGCCCCACACTGAGCCAGAGACAATGAGGCAAGGGGACATCTCAGGGCCAGTGAAAGGCAGCTCGGCCCCTGAGCAAAGTCAGACCAGTGTGGTTCTGGGGTCAAGTTTAGATATGACCTCCACTACAGTAGCAGGGAGCCTTATTGGCCACCAAAAAAAATAAAGTGCTTATTCTCCCATTATAGGGCATTTGTGACAGTCCTGAAGGTGTACCACTCATATCACCTTCAAGAGATAATTGCCCTTTAGCTGCAAAGACTGCAGTTAGCTTTAGAACTAAAGCCATGTCTTTGAAGGTCATCCTCCAGCCAATGACTAAGCATGGCAGGGGTACCAGAACTGGCCATTTCTGACCAATGCAGGATTCCTCTAGTGGACAATCTTTGCCGTGGATCTCCCTTTGAGATGACCGAGACTTTGCCAGATCTGCTTTGCAACCTAAGGCTTGATCCCTGAACCACTGTGGAGGGTCTCATCAGGAACTCGCACGTGGAATGTTAGGTAAGCAAAAGAGTATCTTTGGTGGTATCTTTCTACATTGCAGGCGTAGTTCCTTATAATTCTTACTCTTGTAAATACAGATCTAAAACAATGAAACTATTAGTCAAAAGTGGTTTGGCTACCTTTAAATGGTTGCCCTTAACAAAAGCACAGAGTAACCCAGAAAATCCAGCCTTATTCGGTGCTTTAAATAATATTTTTGTAGACATGTAATACATCTGTGGAAAAGAGTACAAAACATGAATGCACAAGATCGGTGACTTATTACAAAACAAAACAACCCTGTACTCACCACCCGGGTCAAGAGAGAGAATATTTTCTCACTCTAGAAGTCTCCTCCTCACTTCACATTCTCAGTAAGTTTTATATTCTAGGGTTTAATAGAAGAATCAAGTGTAGACTCCTTTGTTAATGGACTGACACATCAGGTAAAGTAGTGAGAAACTTCCTTTTAATGACTTTGTTTGCTTTAAGCTTAAGGAGAAAGTTTTATCTTTAAGATGTTTTCAAATCCCAAGAACATTTTTCAGGTACTGGATAAAGAGAAGGGGAGGAAAAAGACAGAAGTTAAATTTTGTTCTATGCTTGTTCAGGAGTTTGCAAAGAATGCAATTAAAATGGATTACAGACTATTAAACACAAACAAGAGCAAAATGATTGCAGTGTGTGCAAGCCAGTAATTAAAGCTTTAAAAGAGGAAAAAGTCACCATCACTTACAATGTTTATTTGTCAAGGTTAGTAACAAATATTGACACGAAAGCTTTTTTTCTTTTATTTCCTTCTTAGCATCAGGCTCTTAGCAATTAGGGGGGGCATATTCCAGAATCAATAAGGCCTCAGGTCTGAAGCAGTAAGATCCATGCATTTTAAAATTAGTTGGCAGAATAGCAGAGTGGCTCCATAAAGAAGACTTGCTTGCAACATCATTCAATTAGTGCATGCTACAAGATAAAGGGAAACAAGTCAGGGACAGCATCTCCTTAAATTGGTTTTATCTCCAAAGATACTCTTATAATAACCATTAAGGAGAGACTTCTTAATGGCAAAGGATTTTATATTTTATCTTTAGTATTGATTAAATTTAATACACAAAGTGTAATGTTTCTTAAAATATGTGATTAAAAGCATGAGCTCTGTGGTCAAACTGCCCAGTTGCAAATCATAACTCTGTCACTTTCCAACTGGGTGACCTTGGGCACGTTGTTCAACCTTTCTGTCTCTCAGTTTCTTCGTCTGTAAAATGAGAATAACAATCATATCTACTGTGTAAGGTACTGTAAACAGAAAATGAGATAATATATGCAAAAGTCCCGACGTGCAATAAGAGCTCATCCTCTGCTAGCTATTGCATTAGTCGGGATAGGCTGGGTGTAATACAATAACATGTAAGCCCCTGACTCCCAGCAGCTGCACTCAATGCACTGAATTTCTCACTCAAGCTATGCCCCCATCATGGGTCAGTGGGATGAGGGGTGGAAGAGGACTGGGCTTCCCATAGCCTAAAGAACCCATCACTTCAGAGCTACAGCAAATGGCTACCTATACAGAGTAGAGGAAGAGATATAGGAGAAACTCACTCAGGCCTTTCATTGCTACCACCTAGAAGTGACAGACATGACTTCCAATGTATCTCACTGTGCAGAACTAGTCTACTGAGTTGTGTCGCGCAACCTGGAAAATGTTAGAAGCGGGTAGAATGTGTAGTGAACACACGTTATCTCTCATTTATTAACGTTATAGGTTCTGTAATGGTTTTTACTGTGTGAAATTTGGAGAACACATTTAGACTTGTGACACAACTGAGTCCTCAGAAAACTCAATCATTCAACAGCTATTCATTGAATACCTCTGATAAAGCAATACTGTTCTGGGTGTGAGACACGGGGGTGAACTTGACCAGATAAAGTCATTTTGACTTTGTGGTATGAGTAAGTAAACCAGATAAAATCGGATAGCATTTGGTTCTAGCAGTGCCAGGTGAGTGGCTGGTGGAGAGTGGTGTTTGTGCCAAGACCTGAATGGCAAGAAAGGGGCCAGCCAGGGGGAGACCTGCAGGAGAAGTTTTCCAGGCAGAGGGAATAGGTGGGTTTCCCCGGTGGGAAACAAGGGCAGTATGGCCAGAACATAGACAGCGAGGAGGAGGTGACAGAAGGAGGCAGGAGTCAGCTCATGGCTGGCTGCACAGGCTATGGGAAGAGGTTTGCAATTCAGCTAAGGGAGGATTTTAGGCAGGCAATGGAAACACTCTGACTTGTTTTCAAAGCTCTCTGTGGCTACTCTGGGAGGAAAGGATGGAAAAGGTAAGAATAGGAGCAGGTGGACCAATGAGGAGGCTGATGAGGTCTTCCAGGTGAGAGGCAGTGGTGGCTTGGGGCAGGTTGGGACAACAGAGAGAAGTGGTCAGATTCGGGGGACATGCTGGAGGCAGAGTAGGTGATAATGTAGCCAGCTTCATGACCCTAAGTCCTCCAACCAATCACTCAGCATCTGGAACAGCCAATCTAAGAATCCAATAAAACTTTCCATCCCTGGGAGGGCCATGGAAAGAGGTGATGCCCCTAAATCCTTCTATTTCTCAGAGGTCTCCCATAGATCCCTGGACAAAAACTCTACCAGGGTCTTTGCAAATCTCACCCTGTAGTGAAAGACAAGTCAGGTCAATGCTTGTTGAATGAAGATGCCTAGTGTAAATCTCTCATTCTTTTAGGTTTGCAGGCCCCAACCCTTCATCTTACGTATTTGATTGCACTGCCAGGAGATCTAGCATTTAGAGCTTTGTGTGGATTAGAATCTTCTTTAAAATCGCATGCCCCTTGAAAATTTCCAACCTTCCAGCCAGGCACTGTTTTATCAGAAGTGTGCTTAGTATGCAAGGCAGGGTCTTAACCTGGAGGCCAGGGGTCTTGGCTCTGGTCTGCCCTCTCACCTGCTGTAGGGCTCGGATGACCTACCTGACTTTCCTGGGACAGTTCATGCCCCAGATATTTCCAAGTGTCAGGTACAGGGCCTCTGGAGACACATAAAACAAAAGTTCCTGGCCTCAAGTAATTTATAGGAAGTTAGTGTAGATAGATGACCATTAACATTATTTTTCATTGTAACCCTTATGACTTTTCCAATTTTGGAAATCCTCCCTTATCTGGCTTCGTAAGAGGAAGTTGATGTAACCTGGAATGCCTGCTGTTTACAGACCTGGAAGCTGGTTCTCACATTTGATTTGCCCATCCAAGCAGTAAAATACCCGTGGACCCATGTCTGTGAGTTTGTACCCAAGAAAGGTTATAAATAACTCCTCTCTCTGGGGCTGTAATGAGGATTAATGAGATTTAAGGTCTTGTCAAGCAGGGATCAGGCAATCAGGAAATTTTATGATTCACAGGATAAATCATGTTCATTGGGAGTGATCTCTTTGGACCACCAGGGCAAGGGGCAGCCACCTCATCCTTCCATGAGCCAAGAATGCTGAGATGATGGTGGCTAAAGAGCAGAACCGCTGGATGCATGGAGCAGGGGGCAGGGTGTGTGCTGCTGGTCGGGCAAAGGTCAGGCCCAGGAGACAGGCTGTGGTCAAGGGGGAAGTGAGCTTCATCCCAGATACCTGCAGAGGTCTGCTGCAGACCAGCATGGGATGCAATGAGGTGGGAAGGGGAGGGGGGCTCAGGCACATGAAGGGCACAAGTAACTGAGAATGAGAAATTGGCACCGTCTGGAAAATGGGGACAACAAGACCATCATTTTGGCTTCTCATGAGGACTAGAGGAGCATTGTCTGCCCTTGGGACTGCAAGCAACAGAATTTGAATTTATTCACTCAACTAGCATGGAGCTGACTTGGTTTTCACTGTGTGGTGAGATCTGCAAAGACCTGCTCACGACTTTTGTCCAGAGACCGACGGGAGGTCTCTGAAAGGCAGGGGTTTGGATGCATCATGTTTCCATGCCCAACCAAAGATGGAAGGTTTCAATGGATCTTTGGATCAGCTGATCCAGGCTGGGGGTGGGGGTAAGGGATCTTGTGAAGGTGACTGCATCATCACCTCCAGAATGTCTTCCAAATCTGACCACTTCTCAAGACATGTGATTACACCAAGCAGAAGCATCTGTAACCCAGCAAGGACAAGCTTCTGCCTCTGTTCCTGGCTAGAGGGAATCACTGACAAAGCTAGAGGGTTAGCAGCAGTTTCTGGAGA
>VSMD01003133.1:0-19839 GCA_008750895.1 Mirza zaza | reverse complement strand
TTCAGCGAGACTGAGCCTCGGATTCTCCGCCCCTGACGCTCCTCCCTCCTCAGAGTGCTCTTGTGAGGGCTGCAGGAGATCACAGCGGTGGGGTCCCCAACAGGGGAGGAGCTTGCTACATGCAGAGCCCCTCTCAGCCCGCCTGGACGGCTTAGCAATCTCGCTGAGAAGAGGTGGAAGTCAAGCACTGCTGATTCACTCCGTGAATATGCACAGAGCACCTACTGCGTCCCTGCGCTGTTCTAGATACGGGAACAAGCGGTGAGCGAGGCCAGCAAGGCCCCTGCGCTCCTGCAGCCCACGTGCCAGCCTGAGGGCTTCTTATCACGGACATTCTTTCCAAGGACACAAAGGACCTTGAGATACCAAACGAGCATGTTGACTTGGCCCTGTTCTTCCGACACGGAATAGCTGGCTGGGTTTTGTTTTACAGACACCACCTTGTTTTAACTGCTGTCTGACATCTGGGAAAGAATTAAGTCATGACTTAGATCTTAATCTGTTCCCAGCGTCTGCCTTTCAAACCAAATGGTCGCTCTCACGTTGCCCCAAATAGAAAGCTCGTGAGGGTCGCGCTGACGGAAGGGGCTTGTGATATGGCACGTGCGCCACCTGCAGCTGCCAGCGGGAGGGAATTGACAAGGGCACTGCCCACAGGGACTTGGCCATACACTTTGCCAGGAGCCCAGCGGCAGCACTGGACTGGAGGTGGGGCAGAGATGGGGCCGGGCCGTGCGCTGGGCTCCTTCGTGTTTCTGCTGCGGGATAGCCGGGTGACCTCGGGCAGCCCCAGCTCTCTGCATCTCAGTGGCCTCATCTCCCAGTGAGGCTGTCATTGTTCCCACCAACCTCAGGGTTTTTTTGTTTTGTTTTGTTTTGTTTTTGAGACAGAGTCTCACTTTATTGCCCAGGCTACAGTGAGTGCCGTGGCATCAGCCTAGCTCACAGCAACCTCAAACTCCTGGGCTCAAGCAATCCTGCTGCCTCAGCCTCCCAAGTAGCTGGGACTACAGGCATGTGCCACCATGCCCGGCTAATTGTTTTTTCTATATATATTTTAGTTGGCCAATTAATTTCTTTCTATTTTATAGTAGAGATGGGGTCTCGCTCTTGCTCAGGCTGGTCTCGAACTCCTGAGCTCAAACGATCCGCCCACCTCGGCCTCCCAGAGAGCTAGGATTACAGGCATGAGCCACCACGCCCGGCCCAACCTCAGGGTTTTTATAAGGACCAAATCAACTAACAAGAGGGTTCTTTGAAATAAACACATACGCACAATGTAACCTTTAACAATGACAACAATGGTATATTGTTTAGGGACCATCTCACTGTCTATATTTCACCATCACCATTATCCTCTTGATGCTCATTTTCACCTGAGCCACTAGTTTTCCTTGGCAGAGAAAGTGGAGGAACCTACTGCCAGGTACAAAGCTGTGTCTCTGCCCCAGAATTTCTCTGGCTGCCTTTAGGACTCCAGAGACCAGCAGAATAGGAGGAGACAGGATCCTGCAATGCTACAGGATTGGCCCTCTCTTTAGGGCACCAGGAGCCCTGGAGAAGGGCAGATCCCCTAACCCCCACCCCTCCCAAGGCTGTGTCTAAGGAGAGCCAGCCCTGGTGGCCATCTTGGACTACCAAGGAAGGGCACAGCCAATAGGACCACAACACCTGACCTCCAGGTAGGGCTCTGCATCCCCAGATCACCTGGGTGCAGGTGCTGCCTCTGCTACTCACCTGCTGTGAAATTACTTACCTCTCTGGGCTTGGTTTCCTCATCTGAAAGCTGAGGACAATCAGAGGGGATTTTGGGTTACAGATGTCAGAAATGGACTGGTTCGCTTAAACAAAGGGGGTCTTATGGCTGGACCTGCAGGTAGCTCACACAATGGAGGGAACGTCTGCAGAAAGGGGGCTCAGAAACCTCAGGGCCCGGAGTTATTCTAAGGATCCCCAAGGCCTGCACGGCACCAAGGTCACTAGGAGCCCTGGGCAAGGGGTAGGGTTGAGCCTGATCTTCTCAAGAATTCAAATCCTGGGGGACAGAGCCTGACTTGAAAGTTCACATGGCCACTCTCCGGCTAAGAGAGGACAGGAGACAGTCCCACCAAGACCACACACGGCAGGGCAGAGATGGCTCCCCTAAGCAGAGCTGGGATGCAATACCCAGAGAAAGGGTCAGTGGCTGCAGGAGGCTGGAGATCTCACAGGAATCCACTGCAGTGGACAGTAATTCCCACTGCCTGGGCTCTTTGGGAGGAGAAAATGAGATCGGACAGTGAAGCCCTTCATACCATGTCTGGAGCGATCAGCAATGTTTCACCACCCTCACTGGTACTCACCTTAACCCTCTCCAACCCTGTGCCGTAGTATCTCATTTTCCACGTGGGAACCTGAGAGTCCAACTGGTGAAAAGAGTTGCCCAAGGTTGCCCAGGCACCGAGCAAGACTCGGACTCCAGCATTGCCTTCGGAGCTACATTAACTGTGGAGCCTTGTATAAAATGCAAATGAAGGACCTCTGGTTCAAAAAAGCAGGATGGAAATACTGTTAACTAAAACATAAAGCTTTTTCCTTTCTTCCAGTGTCTCTTTCTCAACTGTCTTGGTGCTTTTAATTTGCTACTTAATGCCATGCTAAGGAAAGAAAAATTAAAAATTTAAATGATGAGCATTAATTTTGCTGTCTTTTATATTATGCAATGCCAGTTTTAGGTGCACGTAAGAGCATTTAACTTGTGCCCGGAATCATTAAATCATCAAATCATTTTCAGTGTAAGTGCTTGCTTCACAGAGAAGCAAGACAAGTCGGAAAAGGCTATGACAGGGTTCCTTGGATGTTCATGCTTCTTAGAATATCAGGGCCTGCCTTTTGCCTTCGAGGCAAGCTCTGATTCAACTGGAAAGTGTGGCTTCTTGGGGTTTTCAGTGTCACAGACATGACACGCTTGCACTCTCTTTGAGTCTTGCTGAACTCCATGTATCATGTGTCTTGACATTTGTGGAGGAGGGAAAGAGAAGTAAAATTTGGAGACTAACCCTGTAATGACTATTGTGGGCTCAATGTCACTGGCTCAATGTCAATGTCGTGGCTGGCTCTGCAGCCTACCATCTACACAACCTTGTGGAGCCCTACACCGTCCTCCACTCCTGCATCTGTGAAATGGGAGTCCCTGCATCCTCTCCTGAGGAGTAAGACCCCATGGAATGTGCAGAGCCCAAGGCAGGCCCTCACAGATAGAGGTATCACATTGTTGCTATTGTCATAAAGGGGTTTCAGGAACTGCTGAAAAGATATTTGCTTCCTTTTAAGCAAAGAGAATTGACAGAGACAATAACCTTTGTCTTCACCAGTTTCAGTATTTTCGCTTTAAAGAAAGTGCCATTGTATTAGAGAACAGGAAATAGGATTTGAACCACAAATATTTCATTCTATCAACTCTGCCTCTGGGAAATTTCTTGGTCAACACCCTCCTCCTTTAAGAGCTTGTGGGAGTTGGAGATCTTCTCCCTCAATAGCTGGAGAGCCTTTATCTGCCTGGCAGATGCAGAAGGTCTCCAAGTCTGCAGGAAATCTTTGCTGGTCAAGGACCCCAGTGGGAGGTAGTCAATTTGCAGACTGGGGACAGCTGAGAAGTCACCTGGTGCATTGCCTTTTAGGATGGAGGCACTTGATAAACATCCTTTCTCTGCCCACACAGAAATACCATAGATTTTGCAATTAAAGCCATGTTCCTCTGCTCCTTTCCTTTTATTCTAAAATGCGTGTTGGAGCCCGGAAGGCCCTGAATTCTCCAAAGGGTAGACCCGTCTGAGTAACGTTCCAGGGACAGGTCTGCGCGGTCCTGGTGCAGTAGCAGAATAAATATTTTGAGAGCTCCAATTTGGAATCATCTGCAGTGAAACTGCCTCTCTCTGGCTTGAGTCAGAAAGCAAGAGTAGAAAAAAGCCCACCCTTGTGACCCCTTGTCCACACCTGTTGCTCAGGCGGTGTAAGTGCATGTATCCCTGGTGGGCTGCTGGGCTGGACCGAGTGCAGTGCACTGTCTGTTTAATAAAGCAGTTAAGTGCCACCTGCTCCACCCTGCCCCTTGGCTCCTGGCAGTGCACAGAGCACTCTAGTTAAGCTGCTGTGGTAGGAGCTGTCAAGTGGAAAGTGGTGGCCGCATTGTGAGCACAGATGCCACTAGCAAAATTCCCTTCCCTTACAGTTGCTGGGCCGCTCTAGGTCAGGGAAAGACCCAGGCCGCCGAGGCCCACTCATTACCCCTAAAACAAAGGCACGGGAAGGCACCATCGCCGGTGCCTGTATCCTGTCCTCTCCTGTCCCCACCCGCAGCCACGGCAGGGGACAGTGGATGTGGCACATCTGTGCTATAGGGTGTCTGTCTCACATTCCGACTCTTCTAGGAAGCCTTCCTTGAGCTCTCCAGACAAAGAAAGGTTGCTTCTTCTTGGACACTTATGCAGGTCTGGATGATCTAGGCCATAATTGTCCCCAGGGTTAGGAACACACTATGCCTGGCCTCCACCCCCAGCTCTCCCATTCACTGCGTATGTGACTTTTGGCAAGTTACTTAGCTTCTCCATACCTCATTCTTTTACTTAAAAACGAGAATAGTGAAAATGTCCATTGCATAGAACTGTTGTGGGGAAGCGCATGGTTTAATACACATACAGTGCTTACAGCAGGGTATGGCATAGAACACAACCTCGGCAAGAGGCTGCTATTATAATCATATAAGTTTTTGTGGTAAAATATACATAACATATAATTTACGATTTTAACCATTTTTGAGTACACAATTCAGTGGCATTAAGTACATTCACATCGTTATGCAACCATCACCATCATCCAGAACTTTTCCATCACGCCCACCTGAAACTCTGTGCCCACTAAACAGTAACTCTCCGTTTCCTTCTCCTCCCAGGCCCTGGTAACCACTATTCCACTTTCTGTCTTTAAGTATATAAATTTGGATAATATCTTACATATTTTTTATTCAACAAATATTTATCGAACACCTACTTTGCACCAGAAACTGAAGTAGAACCTGGGACTGCAGTTGTCATTAAGATAGAGTTTATGGTCTGGCGAAGTGGCTCACGCCTGTAATCCTAGCACTCTGGGAGGCCAAGGCGCTAGGATCACTCAATGTCAGGAGTTCAAAACCAGCCTGAGCAAGAGCGAGACCCCATCTCTACTAAAAATAGAAAGAAATTAATTGGCCAACTAAAAATATATAGAAAAAAAATTAGCTGGGCATGGTGGTGCATGCCTATAGTCCCAGCTACTTGGGAGGCTGAGGCAGGAGGATTGCTTGAGCCCAGGAGTTTGAGGTTGCTGTGAGCTAGGCTGATGCAACAGCACTCTAGCCCGGGCAACAGAGTGAGACTATGTCTCAAAAAAAAAAAAAAGGTAGAGTTTATGCTTTCATGGAGACTTTATTATAGTAGTTTGAGACTGACTATAAAACACACAAGACAATCTCAGACAGTGATGCATGCTCTTCTTGACAAAAACCATCCAGAACAACAACGACAAAAGATATAGTATATCCTTTCAAAGTCGTAGGAGGGCTTTGTTTAACAGGAACTACTCCCCCCTCCCCCCCCCCGCAGAGATTATTTAATTCTTTAGGATATTTTATTTTCCTATTTACTATTTGATTTGAGTCCAGACACTGGGAAGTTACATGTTGACTTGTAGATTTCTTGCCCACAGAACAGATAATCCAAAAGGTTATGGTTTTATTAACCTGTAGGAAAGTAAGCACTTTTAGATCTAACCTAGCAATCTTATAACACGTTTTTCTTTTAATGTCCATAAACACCCAGTTCCCCAGATGCTTATGGAACCAGCACTGAGTAATCTTACTAGTTCCTTTATTAATGAGTTAGCAAATCTTTGACATGTGTTTGTTCTATTTTTATATGAGTCATGTTTTTAACTTTGCAAAATTACACTTTGGCACTTTGAAGAACATAAATCAGGACAAGGGGATAGAGTGGCTGGAGCCGGCAGTATTTGAGACAGGTGTTGAGGGAAGACCTCTTTGAGGGGGTGAAGTCTGAGCAGGAACTTGGGTGATGAAGGAAGCAGGCACCCCAACTTCCTGGAGAAGAGCCTCACCAGCAGAGGGGATGGACAGGAAGGACAAGGCATGCCCCTGGGTCTGTGAGGAAACCAGGGCAGTGGGCAAGGAGAGTGGCAGATGAGATCTGGAAGGTTCTAGGTCAGACCCTGAAGAGCCCTGGAGGCCATGCTGGGAGGATCAGGTCCAACTTCAAACTGAGGTTGGAGAATACGTTCCATGCTCATGACAAGCAAGTAAGCATCCTCAGGTTGGAGGCCACGATTCCCGCCTCACTGGATCCCCCACGGTTAGCTCAATGAGGCCACTGATACCGGAGCATCTTGCTCTTGTACTCTAAACTGCTGCAAGCCTGAAGCCAATTGTTTCTTCACCACTAGGACTTGGTCTCAGCCGGGCCAGGGAGACTTCGAGGATGGAGAAAAGGGAGCCCTCAGGGCAGATACAGAGACAGAGGAGCCGGCAACAACTGGCTGGTCAGGAATCCAAGCGAGGAGTCCAGAGCCTGCCCGAAGTTCCTCCCAGGGCCCAGCAGTTGGCTGTGGCCACTCATGTGTTGGACCCGCCAGGGCACCTGGTCCTGGTGCCTGCTCAGAGGAACTGGACGAGGACTTCTCTGCTAAAATTCAAGTGATGCCTTCCAGTTCTAAAACTTTCTAGGATTCCCTAACAACCCCAAGACTGTCCTCCAAATCTCCCCTCTTGCGCAGAAGTGAGTCCTCGGGGCAGCCCTACTGAGCAGCGCCCTCTAGCGAAACTTTGTGTTCCTGCCGTAACCTCCGGGGGACGGGACTGCTGGGGCAGCCCAGGAGGGAGGCTTTTCTGCAGAAGACAAGAGAGCCCACTCTATTTCTCAAAGCTCTGTGGAGCTCCTACTGTGTGCCAGGCACTATCAGCCGCTGTGAAGCGCTGGTGGTGACGTGAGAGCAGGGGCCGTGTCTGTCTTGGTCACCATTGTGTCCCAGCACATAATATTGCCCAGCATACGCTACATATTCTGTGAGTATTTTTCTAGTGAACGAATAAAGAAACAAAGATAAATACGATGCAGTGTCTGGCCCATGTGAAATCAGCGTGGGAACTGTCCTTGTGTAACTTCAGAGCACTCCCATGAGCAGGAATTAATGTATGTCTTTTTAATTAAGCTCAACCCAACAGGCAGCTGTGTATAGTGTTAAGAGCAAGAATTCTGGAGTCAGACCGCCTGGGTTCAATTCCTGGCTCTGCCACTTATTACTCTGTGACCTTGGGCAACTTGATTGAGCTCCCTGTGCATTATTTCCTCGTCTGTAAAATAGGGAAACCTCATAGTGTTGTTATGAGGGTTCAAATAATTAAAATTTGTAAAGCACTTAAGAGAGTGCCTTGCACACAGTGTGCACTATGTCAGAATTTGTTAAAATAAATAAGGGAAAATTTGCTAAAAACTGGAGTGATGTCCAACAACAAACTGGCTACCTAATGAGATACTCAGCTGCCCACAACCAGAGGTATTGGAGAATGCATCAGCTCTTTCTGATAATTAGTATTAATAATACCTATTATCTATTGATGACTTAATATTATCCAGGACTTTACATTTATTATCCTGTTTTGTCTTTACAATATCTCCGTGTCACTATCACCACTTGACACAGGAGACAGAGGCTTTGTGATGACCTGAGATCACTCGCTCTGGAGTGACAGATCTGGGACTCAGTGGGCTCCAGCGCACTGTAGATTCTGAAGGGAGTTGTGCTCAGACTTCAGAGAACACCTGGGCGTCTGAGGTCACGCAGGGCATGGGAACCTCGGGGAAAGGGCTGGAGGGAAGAGACTCCAGGGGTGGCCAGAGCCCAGGGCTCAGTGATAAGGAGCCCTTTGTGCTGCGGCTCAAAGGCAGAGTGAGGGCGGGTGGGAGCAGGAAGGTAGAGGCAGCTTTGGCAGCGACCAACCAACCCACCCACCCAGCCACCACACCAGAGACACCTGTATTTGGCAGCCAATGGAAGGGAGGTGTTGGGAGGTGGCTCTGTGGGCCCAGGTGCAAGGCAGTGTTACAGCCGGCCAGGGAAAGAGGGAACAGCAGGCAGATGGTGTGGAAGATACAGGTGCGGGGGGCTTTCCTTGGAAAAGAGGGGACGAGCCTTCCATAGTAGTAGTAGGTCAGAGAAGACGAATGTAGAGAGATATTAGGAGCAAAGAGGAAATCTGAGGGGTTTCTGCCTTTGTCTTTACAACGAAAACAGAGCTGAGATCATCCATTCAGGGGCTGAGGGAGTGGGTTGGGGGCTTGAGAAGGGCAGAGTTTGGAATAAGCCTGAGCAGGTGTGCTAGGATAGCAGGTGTGCTAGGATGCCAGGTGGGGCAGAGAAGGCTTATTGGGTTGCAGAAGGCCCCGCTGGAGCCCAAGGGCAGGACATGGGCTGAGCCAGGGCCACAAGGCAGCGAAACCTGGAGGAGAGTTGCTAGTATGTAGGGGAGGCAACGGCTGGGCCACACTCACTGCTACTCAGCTCCCTGGGCCCAAGTTCTGGGGCCACCAGAGCTGTCCCGTCCACCTAAGAGTAACCCCTCTTCTTGTCCAGCCTCCCAGAAACTCTCGGGGGCCATGACAGCCACCTCCCAAGAGCACATGGAGCCCTCCTGCTGGCCCCATAGGGCTCTCGTGGCTTAAACATTTACAGCACCCTCTACTCATCTTTCGTATCCTGATCCTTCTCCCCACTGACTCTCTGCAAAACATCAGTGACCACACAGGAACCTGGCTGAAAACTCCAGTCTGCCTTTTTCAAAGATCCATGTGACACCCGGCTTCTAAAGTGTTTCCCACAACATTTCACAGGCACCCAAGCGGGCATCAGATGAACAGTGTGACTTCATCTTCCAGGTGGGGAAGTGGTGCCTAATCAGCTTCCGCATCGCCTGCAGCTTTCTGAGCAGCTGTCTTGCGGTCAAGGCAAGGAGTGTCTCATTTTGTGGGCTGTACGCCCCCCATCCCCCGAGGGCCACTCCCATCATTCCCCTTGCTGTGGGGGACCAGGTGGCAGGGGGCAGGGATGGCAAACACTTGAAACACACGTCTCGTCATGCCTGAATCTGGCACCACGGGCGGACCTCAATAGTCTGTCACACCTTGTTGCTCAACACTGCTCCGGCAGCATCAGGGAACAACCGCGGTTGGAACTTCAGGTGAATCCTAGGGCCACCCCAACCGTAGCATGGGTAGCCCTAGCACCTACTGCCTGTGAAGCAGACGGCCCCAGGTAAAACTACGAAGGGTGAGGCTATCTTTGACCTCTAAACAGCACCCCCTCATAGAGCTAAACAGCACCCCCTCATAGAGCTCCAGAGGGGGGCTCTGTCTCCCTCTCCTCCTCAGGGTCCCAGGAGCCAAGCAGCTCATCTGATCCCGACGGACAGTGATGGGGGAGCCGGGGCTTCTCACCACTGCCGCGCCTCTGCCACTAACTCTCTTCGAGGCCATTTCATCGACTGTGAGAAATACTAATTAAAACTATCTGTGGGCCGGGCACGGTGGCTCATGCCTGTAATCCTAGCACTCTGGGAGGCCGAGGCGGGCGGATCGCTCAAGGTCAGGAGTTCCCAACCAGCCTGAGCGAGACCTCGTCTCTACTAAAAATAGAAAGAAATTAATGGACTAACTAAAAATACATATAGAAAAAATTAGCCGGGCATAGTGGCGCATGCCTGTAGTCCCAGCTATTCGGGAGGCTGAGGCAGGAGGATCGCTTGAGCCCAGGAGTTTGAGGTTGCTGTGAGCTAGGCTGACGCCACGGCACTCACTCTAGCCTGGGCAACAAAGTGAGACTCTGTCTCAAAAAAACCAAAAAACTATCTGTGGATCCTCAGTCGCAAGAATAAGGATCAGAATGGAAGCGAGGCCTTGTACTTGTAAGGTTTTTAAATTGCAAAGATCTCTGCCAAGGCAAGAAAGTCTCACTTCTAACCACCAGCACCAACCTTTCCAGATATTTTAACAGGGAGCTTTTGGGGGACACCATTTTTTAGTCTGAAGGGAAGAATTCTAATGGCGGGTTGTGTAATTTGCAGAGCTGTTTGCTGGTAAAGCCAGGCCTGTGGCACCTTTCAAATTCTACCTCCTGCTGCAGCAGAACTTACTTGTATTTGTATGGCGCTTAATAGTTGATAAAGGGGCTGTCACTTTAGTGTGAGATTGCTCCCTTGCTATTTCAGTGGCATCGACTTACTATTCCGGTGAGCTTTTGTAACTTTCCTTCATACTGCGAATCTTCTTTTCCTTTCTCTTTCTCTTTCTCTCTTTCTCTTTCTCTATTCCTTTTCTCTCTCCTCTCCTCTCCCCTCCCTTCCCCTCCCCTCTTCTCCAATCTCATCTCCTCCTCTCCTCTTCTTTTTAATCAAGGGATCAGGTTGGGGTGGCTAACTGAGCAGGGTAATCTGGCGGATTAAAATTTAGTCCAGGCCGAAAATCCCCCAAGCCTGGGAGCATCACCCCCATCGCTGTCACCAGGGCAGAGGGAGAGCAGCCAAGCTGAACCCAGGGTTATTTTTAATCCCAAAGATGCAGCCTTTGAGGACAGACAGCCCCCGCCTAGAAGGACTTGCCAAAGGAGAGTGGCCTGGAGGAGGTGTCAGAATGCGGCTGCTTCTCCTTGCCCGAGACCCCTCCGGAAACCAGAGCTGGGTGGCGGTGTGTATTTTTACACAAGCTGCCTTGCTGTGTGCCCCGTGTGCCCACAGGGTCCTATGAGGACGGGGTGGGAGCCCCACGCACCGTGACCTTTAAAACCAGCCTGGGCCTAACCTTAGATGGAGCGGGCTGTCGCCTGGTGGCCAGAGGAGCTGGCTTTGCAAGCATCCTGCCCAGCTCATATTGCCCCAGGCTTGGCCGTCTGCCCTTCGCGCCACCTCAGCCCCAGGCTGCTGAGGGGCACTTTGGAGGGGCACTCTTTACTCTCTGGACACAGGTAATCTATATCCATTGTAGAAAAATGCAAAAATTGAGATAGGCCCCCAAAAAGAAACATTGTGATGACTGCCCCCACACCCCCATCCCACTATGGATGGGTTAATATTTGGTGGATATTTTTCCAGACTTTTTCTATGCATAATAACATATAAGGCATTTTATTTTTTTCCAGAACATGGAGTCCTACTCAGGGCGTGGCACTAAGGAACCAGGACACTCATTCGGGAAGGCCTTTCACCGATCTGGATGATGCATGTTATCTCCACGTGAGGTTCTGCAGCTCTGTGGCATGGGGTGGTTAGGACATGACATTTCAAAACTTGGCTACAAAGATCAATCACAAGGGTGATGCCCATCAGAACTCGGATAGGCAGTTGCTGGGCCAATGTCCTTGAAAAAGTATTTTTTGTGTGAAGTCAAAATGGCCTTTGTGCAAGATTGTGGTTTTTGCATTTAGCACAGTGCCTGGTCTCTGTGTATTGCACAGCCGTGTTCAATAAAAGCAACTTTCGTCCAGGCGCTGTGGCTCACGCCTGTAATCCTAGCACTCTAGGAGGCTGAGGCGGGAGGATTGCTTGAGCTCAGGAGTTCGAGACCAGCCTGAGCAAAAGTGAGACCCCATCTCTACTAAAAATAGAAAAAAATTAGCCGGGCATGGTGGCACACGCCTGTTGTCCCAGCTACTTGGGAGGCTGAGGCAGGAGGATTGCTTGAGCCCAGGAGTCTGAGGTTGCTGTGAGCTAGGCTGATGCCACAGCACTCTAGCCCAGGTGACAGAGCAAGACTTGGTCTCAAAAAATAAATAAATAAAATAAAAGCAACTTTCTTCCCCATCCTTACCTGTCCCAGCAGGAATCACTTTGCCTACATCAGGCTTTGTTTGAGGGGTTACCTGATTCAGAAAACCCCCAGTGTACTGGTTAAAAAGACAGGCTCTGGAGTCAGAAAGTCTGGGTTCAAATCCTTGCTCTGCCTCTAAATAACTGTGAATTTGGTTAAGTAGCTTAACTCTTTTGTGTCAAATTTGTAAAAAGTTCATTTGTAAAGCACAGATGAAGATAGAACACACAGCAGAAGCTTGGTGTGAAAATTCAGGGAGATAATACAGGTAGAGCACTCAGAAGAGTGCCTAGCTCATAGTAAGTGCTCAATAATCATTAGTTCTTCTGCTATTATTATTTTTTCAATTCTTATGAAACACCTCCTGTGTTTCAGGAACTTGACTTGCTTCCTGTATGATTCAGGGAAAAGTCACTTATATCTTTCTCACTTCATTTAGACAGGTGCTAAAGGCAGTTGGGGAATGAGATGGGGAATAATTTCAGATACTTGGATATCAGGACACTTAATACATTGGCATTACAGAATCACTGGAGCTCATTAACATATTGGAAAACTGTTAAAAGCCATATTGCTTTAACTGGGACTCTCATGAACACACCACTCCAGTGGTTGAAGGTGGCTCATGAGTACAACGCGTGTTCACCATGCTGTTCATGCTACTTTTGTGTATGTCTGAAAATTTCCATAATAAAAAGTTTATATAAATGTGTATGTGTGTGTGTCCTGAAAAAACTCCACACTCTATTTTACTTTCATACTTTTTGTTTTAATATATATATTTTATAAAGCATTCATGAATCTTTTTTGTTAATCAAGACAATAAAACCACTAAAAATGCATTCCCGTTGGATATATTGGTGTTGAGAGAAGCCATGGCTGGTCTATAACTAGGTTTTCACTCTGGCAGTCATCGTCTATTGCCCTGACGACATGCATAATTCCCAGCTGACAGGTGGTGGGGACAAAGAGCAGATACACTCATTGGCACCTGGTACCCTCTGCCCTCCCTTCCAGTATTGGCTTCCAGCCCTTATTTTGGGTCATACTTGTCCTGTCTATGTCAGCACCCAGCACTTGGTGTGCCCCATTAAAACTCTGAGAACAGAAGAAGCAGAGGTTAGAGGCATCCATTCGGATCAATCACAGAACTTGCCGCCTCAAGGTTAGGGGTCCCCGACGCCTGTCTCCTCCCTCTCCCAGGCCAGCCAGCTGGGTGCTCACCACCTCTTTCTCTCTGGTCCTGGCAACCTCTCCAGACTTTTGGCAACAATGTAGATGTTACATCTTTGTTGCTACAGAATACCGAGTTTACCTTGCTTTTTGTGATCCATCATCCAGATATTTGGGCTGGTTTTGTTGCTACCACTATTATTGTCATGAATAATTATAGCTTCCAATTACTGAGTGATTATCGGGTGCTGTACACCCAGAGGCACTGTCTCATATAATCTACACAACAGGTAAGTACTGCTAGTATCCTACTTTACAGATGAGGACACTGAAGCTTACAGAGGTCGAGTGTTATTCAGTCACAGGGCTAATAAATGGACATTTAAATTCCAGGCTGTCTGATTCCAAAGCTTGTGCTCTTAACACAGCTAATGAGAAATTCTTTTCCCACCCATGAAAAGAGGAGAGAGGTGTAAAAGAACGGCTTTTACTAGACCTATCGTTCTGTTGTTCTTTTGTGTGTATCACGCACCATAAACAGAGACTACCATACTGTGGACACCCTTGCTGCCTGGGCTGTCGTGTGTTATAAAAGGGTTCTCAGGCGTGTGTGTGTGTGTGTGTGTGTGTGTGTGCTTCTAAATGTAAAGAGAGGGCCATCCAGGGGTTGAGGACTGTCAGGTAAGACAGTGATTCCGGATTCAGCATACCCGGGTTCTGCCTCGGCTCTGCCATTCATCGGCTTGTTACCTTGAGCCGCCCACTTCCCCTCTCTGAGCCTCAGTTTCCTCATCTGTAAAAGAGGGATAACCTGTCACAGTTAAGCACATCACGTGAGATCGAGAGGCGTGCCTAACCAAAGCAAGCACTCGAAAATAAGTGTGTTCTTTATCCGCATCCCACGGCGCAGGGGGAGTCTCCCAAAGCAAGAGTGGGAAGAGGAAAAGTGTGAGCGTGCGGTACCTTTGCTTACGCGCATGCGCAAACACGGGCGTGGCGTCCCGGACCCCCCAGGACGCTTAGGCTGGAATCCGCCAGGATGTGCATTGGGAGCTTTGCAGCGCAGTTTGGCCTCCGCTGCTCCTCGGCTTCCCCAGCCCGTCACGGAGGGCGCAGGCTTGCTCCCCGCGCACTCTCCTCCCCACCCCTCCCAGACTAACCAAAGTTCACGTCCAGCCCGTCAGGCCCATGCTTCCTTCCCTGCCCTGCCCACCACGCAGGCCACGGCCACGGGGGCGGGGCTGCAGGTGTCTGCGGTCCGGAGGGGCTTCCGGACTGAGGCCTCGGCCACCTCTGCTGTGAGCCTCCTGCTCTCCGCACACCAGGGCTCCAGTCGCCTTCCTGCCCTCCCTCCCCGCCACCTGCGCGGACACAGACACAGAGGGACTCAGGTGCGTAGTGACATGCACAGATACACAGGTATGTAGATGCACAGTGACACAGACATGCACAGAACACAGACACACAAAGACATGCAGACATATATAGACACAGGATCACAGAACACACACAGACACTCAAAGACATGCAGACACATATAGACACATAAGGGACATAGAAACACACACACACACACAGACTTCCTCCCACCCCTGCCTTCTCCCCAGCGGACCCCTCCCCTGCGGCTCTGCCTCTTTCTCTCATAAGAGTAGGTGAGAAAGTGCTGTGAGATTCCAGAGATACTTCCCAGAGCTCCTCCTGAGGTGCTTCCAGCTGGACGTCCAGCTCTGGGCAACTGTCCAGGGCCCCGGCCCCAGGGCTGAGTCATGCAGATGAAGGTTCCTGAGGCCCTAAATTGCATTTCTAGATTCCCAGCCTTTAAAAAGCACCGCAGGCTGCCCTAGGAGGCAGTGAAGTTTCCCACAGAAACTCCATTTGGTGCGGATTTAATCCCAGGGCATTTTAAAAGCCCCATCTGGAGGTAATTTGGAGTTTAAATTACCAGGATAGAAGATTTTTTTGTTGTTGTTTTAAACCAAAAGAAGGGCTTGGGATAGTTATATTGTGTCAGTTATTGATCAGCCGTTTTTAAAGGCTTAAAAATACGTTAAGACCTGTTTTACCCAATATGTTAGAAAAATTTACTTCAGGATTTGGTCATTTTTAGTGTAACTGGTATTAATAGTTCAACACCACTTGGGGCAAGAAATGACACATGTTGTGAATTTTCTAAATCAAATCATACTTAGACCCCACCTACCAGGACCTCAGAAAACCCAGTTCCAGCCACTTTTGAGGCCCCTCCCTCTCCTTCCATGCAGAATTCTGATGCCTTAGGATCCAGAAACTTCGGGAAGGGCACTGGGTCTGTGATGGTTACTGCTAAGTTGTTCGTCTTCCAAGCCTGGATGGACCAGCGAAGGCTGTTGCTGCTGCTCACAGCATCCTCTCCAAATTCACGGCCACAGTGCAAGTGTTCGGTCCTTAGGAGCACCTCCCCTTAGCCACTCCCAAAGGCCCTGCTCCTTCAGGGTGCTGGGTAGGAGGTCCAGCACTCCAGGTCCTGCCGCCTTTGAATGACCTCCAGGCCCTGAGCCTCCTCCCCAGACCCCTCCATCTCTAACAATTAGTGTTAGGTCTCCAGACTCTTAGAAAATCAAAGAAAGGCCTTTAACTTTTTCCCCTGGAGCAAGAAAAAAGCCCAGTTCCCAAGACACAAGGCCTCAGGAGAAGAAGAGGGGGAAATACCTCACATTCTTTTCCAGTGAGCCCACAGAAGAAAACCAGACATGGTTAATTTCTCAATCACAGTAGCCAGTCACTTAGTCAATAATTACCTGATTTAATTAGTAGTCCACACTCTTTGTGGAGTAGAGTCATGGTCCAAAACAACCCAAACAAACAAACAAGCCATTCTTTAAACGAAGATTATGAAATCTCTTGGCTTCTGTAATTTTCTGAGAGTCCCTCTAGAATACTCCTGTTTGGACAGAGGCGGGTTCAATCCCATACAGAGGCCATTTTGTAGCTTGGTGTCTAGTAGTTTGGTCTCATCGTTCCCCTTCATGAAAGAGTTGCACCCCTATTTGAGGACTGAGGAGGTTGAGGTAAGAAGTCACACTGTGACTCAAGTAAACACAGGCTGGCTCTGACTCACACCCAACACCACACAAGGGGCAGAGCTTAAGGGCAGAAGGAATGGCTGCAGAATCAAATGAACTAGAGTTGGAGCTCTGGCTCCGTCACTTATGAGCTGTGTGACTTCAGGCAAGTTACTTCCCCTCTCTGAGCCTCAGCTGCTTCGTTTCTAAAATGAAGATGATAAAGTACCTCCTAGGATTATGTGAAAGTTAAATGACAGACAGCCAGGGTAGTGGTGTAAATTCCTCCTGTGAGGAATACCTCTGCTGTAAACACATAACAGTGATACATGGTACAGAAAGAGCACATTGAAATGACATGGCCACATTCAGAGAACAGCATTAGCATCTCTGAGGACAGAGGTGGGGTGCATTCTATAACCTCCTCCAAGGTTCCCTAGTGGGATTGAGCCCTATGTGCCCATGTAGCAATCTGCTTTTCCTTCATCCCTTTTTCATCCTTCCCAAACCCCTGACCCACTCCTGTTGCTTGATTCATTTCCTAAAATAAACAAGCTGCAGACAAGCCCTTATCTGAGTTTGCTTTTTTTTTTTTTTTTGGTAGTGGTTGGGGCGGAGGAGGGGAGTCTAGGATAAGACAGATGGGAGGAGGAAAACCAAAGCAAAGCAAAGGAGTGGTAAATAGAAACAAAACATAGCAGAGATAAATTAAAATATAGGTCATTTTAATAAATATAAACAGATTGCCTATCAAAAGAAAGACTATCAGATTAGATAAAACAAAGTGATCAAAGTTTGTAAGAGATATCCCTAAAGCAAAACCACAAAGAAAGATTGAAAATAGGTTTTTTTTTTTTGAGAGTCTCGCTTTGTTGCCCAGGCTAGAGTGAGTGCCGTGGCATCAGCCTAGCTCATAGCAACCTCAAACTCCTGGGCTCAAGCAATCCTCCTGCCTCAGCCTCCCGAGTAGCTGGGACTACAGGCATGCGCCACCATGCCCGGCTAATTTTTCTATATATTTTTAGTTGGCCAATTAATTTATTTCTATATTTAGTAGAGATGGGGGTCTCGCTCTTGCTCAGGCTGGTTTCGAACTCCTGACCTCAAGCAATCTGCCCGCCTCAGCCTCCCAGAGTGCTAGGATTACAGGCGTGAGCCACCGCGCTGGGCCGAAAGATTGAAAATAAAAAGTTAGAAAAAGATATACCAGTCCACTGCTAACCAAAATCGAACAATTTTTATGGGTTGAATTGTGTCCCCGTGTTGAAGTACATCACAATGTGACCTTATTTGGAAACATAGTTATTGCAGATGTAATCAGTTAAGAAGAGAACATACCAGAATAAGCCGGTTCCTGACGCCAGTATGACTGGTGTCCTTATAAGAAGATGAGAGACACACAGGCCCACAGGCAGACAGTCATGAGATGGCAGAGCCTGTAAAGATTGGTGTTATGCTGCCACAAGCCAAGGAATGCTTAGGGCTCCCAAAAGCTGGAAGAGACAAGGATGGACCCTCTCCAAAAGTATTTGGAGGGAACATGGCTCTGCCAATTTCAGGCTTTGATTTCACTTTGATTTCAGACTTCCAGCATCCAGAACTGTGAATGAATAAATTTTTATTGGTTTGAGCTGCCAGTTTGTGGTAATTTCTTATGGTGGCCCTAGGAAATTAATATACATGTCTAACAATATATCAGACCCAATAAAATTTAAGACCAAAACATTACTAAGAATAACCAAGGATAATACAAAATTATAAAAGCAACATGCCATCAAGAATATATAATAATTGTGAATCTGTGTGTACTTAACATGACTAAATTATATAGAGAAGTTAATTCATATTCATAGTAGAAGATTTTTAATATACCTTTATCAGGACCTGCTAGATCAGGCAGATAAAGAAAAGAGCAAGGCTATGTGTACGATATGAAGAGCTTATTAAGTAAACCTGATCCAATATGGACATATAGAAGCTTGTGCTGAAATGGAAAAAATATATATTTTTCAATCACATGTGGACAATTTTAGCAAAGAAAGTCTTGAGATATTTCAAATAATTTATACCATACAAATCTTATTTTTTATGCATGATGCTATTAAATTAGAAACAAACATACCCCTAAGTTTAATTGTGCAGTCAAATGCTCTTCCCCTGAGACTAAGTTTATTGTAGATTAAAGAGAAAGTCTTAATAAAAATCACAAAATGTTTAGGCTTGAACAACTATGAGAGAACTACATAACAAAACTTGTGGGGTGCAGATAAGGCATTACCTAGAGGCAAATTTATAGCTTTAAAATACATTACTAGAAGAATAAGATTGAAAATATATGAATTAAAACTTTAATACCAAAAGCTAGAAAAAAATGAGATAATGCATTTAAAGTCCTGTGCATAATGCTTGACACACAATAAATATTTAATAAAAAGGAGTACTTAATAAATGGAAATTATTGTTAATTGCATCTATGACTTTCCAATTAAAAGAGCTTTTCTTTCCAGGATTAAGTTAAAACTTCATAAGCAACTATGGCACACCAAGACAGAGATATCTCTGTGCCCAGGACTTCAGAAATTAATTTTTATACAATTTTGTATAGTACAATAATATCCCAGAAAGACAAATTCTGTAGTCCAGGTTGGTCTCCTCTGCCTCTATTAAATATAAACACATTCTTTACCCATTGCATCGACTGAACCCACAGCTCAGCAGTGACGTGATATGTATCAGAAGCTGGGCCCCTAGATGGAAGCTACCCTCTGAAAGCCCTTATTAGCATCCAGGAAATTCCATTATCAGTCCTCCTTTTGGAAGGATGCAAAGATTTAAATAATTAGGGAGCATCACCTTTCCTAAAAGTACTGTTGATATGCCACTTCCCTAAAATCATTCTTCAGAAAAGGGGGAATAGCCTTAGGCAGACTCCAAATTACAGGGTGTTGTTTCAATAACTGTAATCCTGAATAACAAAATACTAGTTAGGAAATGTACAAAACCCTCAAAGGAACTTAATTTAAGCCATCTTTAGATTGGGAAGGTGATCACTTGACATAATTTGTTGAAAAAGAAGCCAAGAAATCATTAGCAGTATTTCATTAGTAGCATTCGACTTTTACATCTATATTATTAAAAGTTTATATGTTCAGGTTGGCCCCACACTTTTTTTGTTGTTGTTTAATCTTTTCATTTGGAAAAAGAAAAGAATAAAGCTCCATTTTCAGGACTGACTTTTATTCAGGCACACGCATTCATCTATAAAAGGAAAGCAGGTGATGAGAGACCCTCTCCCTCATGTTCCTGGTCAAACAATCCTGCTGTGTAGAAGAAAGCAGCTTACACTTAAGCTTGCTTCAGTCTGTGCCTCTTTGGATGGGCCTGTTCTCAGTGTCCAGGAGCCTGAGCACACTGAGGGAAATGTGGTAGCTGGGAGCTACTGCCTTCACTGATATATGAGCAGTTAATTTTCTGGACTCTTCCTAAGAAAATTTCCTAAGGATGCTGGGCAGCTCCTGGGCACTAGTTCTTGGGAGGGGGTGGTCTTGTCATCAGAATAAAGCCCAGCATCTGTGTGGCAACTTGTCCTTGTCACTTATCTCCCCAACACCCCTTGGGGTAGGGAGGGAATGTTCTGTTGCCCCCTTTATTTTATTTATTTATTTTGTGACAGGGTCTCACTTTGTTGCTCACGTTAGAGCGTCAGCCTAGCTCACAGCAACCTCAAACTCCTGGGCTCA
>VSMD01003127.1:0-21187 GCA_008750895.1 Mirza zaza | reverse complement strand
TAGCTATTGATCAGAAGAACTGGAGAGAGGTTTAGAATTGTTTTCTTCACAAAAAGAAAACAGGAATAGTACAATATTGGAGAGAGCCCCTTCTATTTGGGGAGAAGTTAGTCATATCCTTTCCTAAGCAAGAAAAAATGACTAATCTCTCTCTCTTACTATCACAATTATCAGAATGGCAGTTCTCCTTTAAGGTAGGAAATAGAGTCCAGGTAGATTAGCTGTGCTCAGCTTCTTGCTATCTCACCAAGTGAAAAAACTGAGTAAGAAAACCTGTTATAAACACACACTCCGCAGGATTTAGAGGCTGCCTTAGAACAGAGGTGTCAGAGCTTTTGCTACCTGGTCACTATAGAGTCCTCAGAGGGCCCAGCTATGAGTTGAGGGAGTCAGCTGGGAAGAGCCCTCCTCAAGCCTGGAGATTTCTTTACAAGGAGTAAAAAGTGAGGGTACAGGGAGAGTAAGTTGTATCCATTAGAAGTGCTAGTTCTATAAGGTACCTAAATTTCTACATTAAACAAGCTTACAAAAAACCTGGTGGCACCCAAAGAACTACAAAGGAAATTCTCACATTTGATAGTAAATCTATTCATGGGTAAAAACAAACAAAAATCAAAATATAGTAATGTTGTCATTCATCAGAAGGTCTTATTTCTACAAAACTCAGATACCCAGAACACATTCATATTTCGCCCAGGGACTGAGACACTAGTACAGCGCTGGAATTTTGTAAATATTTTATAAATACTGCTGAATGGTCTTGTTAAATTAGTGAAAAAGCCTGTGAGTAGTCTCAGAACTATGATGAAAACCAGTATGTGCCTGACAGAGAGGAGTGTGAGACTGACATTAGACGCGTACTCAGCAGTTGCGCCTAAGGTAAGGCGCAGCTCAGAGGCTGCACGGCCATGCTGTCAGCAGTGGACGGTGGCAGCTGTCTGTGCAGGGTAAAGGAGGAAGGATGCGGGAAAGCAAGTGCAAGGGCTGGAGTGGCCTTAAGAATGAGGAGCTAAAATCAGACCTTGACCCTTTTTACACTCCAACAAGTAACTTTCACTGGGGGGCTGTATTTTTGAGACTTTTAGAATTATAAGCTTGTTTTATTATTATTATTATTATTATTTGGGTCTCTCCTTACTATTGAGAACAGTCCAATCCCTTAGACCATCTCAGAAGGCACTAGAAGATAGGAAGAGACTAAGCCAGGGAGAGGGGGAATGTTAGTTGGAAGTAATAGGTGATGCCTCAGAACAGGTCTGATGGTGCTAATCCAGGGCCCAGGGAGGGGGTAGAGGATGCAATGTTAGTAGAAACCCCTACGTCTTGGGCTCTCACCAACTGGTAGTGCAGTCTGTACCTATAAGGAAGATTTCCATTAAGAAAAGGCAAATTCAGCCAAAATGTTCTGTTAAACTAAATGCCTGTCCCACTCTCAGAGAATCTAATGCAGCAGGTCCATGGGAAGGCCCATTTTTAACACATACCCTTAGGTGATTCTGTTGTATGTGACCCACACACTTTGAGAAGCACAGTTTTGTGACTATTTTCTGATTAATTTCTCTGCTGTTTAAATGAAAATAGATGTGACTTTTTTGAAATAAAGGCAATTGGGTATGAATTGAAAACCAATTATATTTCTTATTTCCTCAGGGTAAGGAGAACCGAAATTGAATTTTAACCAGCCTGCAACTTACTTGCTCAGTAAATGAAATTTACCACTTAAAGATAAAAACATAATCACTAATTTTAGTCAAGTCCCAATTATCCATTCTGGATAGAAGTTAGAAGAAAAGTTAAGACAGAGAAAAAAGAATAATCCCCAAATCAGTTATCTTTGGGCTTGAAATATATTCATAGCAGACATACATAAGTACATACATAGTCACTCATTCTCTGTACCTGGTCCATGTTAGAAATAAGTATTTATTTTCAGAGCATAGAAAAAAGAAAGTGTGACAGATTTGATATCAGTGGAATGACATTTCGTGGGGGAGAGGAGTGACAATGGTAGTGGCAGTAGTGGTGGTGGGGCATGCATGTATGTGTGTATCAGAGAACAAGTCATTGATACGGGAAAGAAACCTGAGAAGCAGGGATAGATGGTGCAGGAGCCAGGTGGCCATTTAAAATTATAGGCTAATATGAGGCAGGAAACCCTAGAATTTAATGCTCCCTGCCACTGTGAGATTCCTTATCTTAGCAATTCCTAAGGAAATCTAGATCCTGGCTCCTGTTCCTTGAGTAGAGAGGACAGACCAGGAATTGGCATGGGCAGCAGAGGTGGTAGTAGCCCCAGCTCACTGCGGAGTAGAGGCAGGCATGAGAAAGAGAGATGGGACCATCAGAGACAGCCATGTTAGGGGCAAGAGTGACAACCAACATGATGTGGGAGAGAGAAAAGAATTAAAAAGTAGACACTGAACAGTATTGTTACTCTACCCTGTAGTGATGATGTTCATGATGCTGATGACCTTGCTGCATCATTAAGGAAGATTAAATTATGTTTTATAGCCTCTTATGATGGCAGGTAGTAGTGTAATAAAAAATGTATATTAAAGGGATATGTTCCCATTATTCAGAAGGCTAACTTCTGTGGAAGGAAACTATTCCTGATGGGGTCAAATAAGTGACGGGTAACTATGTAGTTTTTTCCATTTGGTAGTTTGTTTTATGAAATAGCATACAACATTCATTCTAGCTAGTGAGTATGCAGTAGTCCCCCTTATCCTCTAGGAGTATGTTCCAAGGCCCCACCAGATGCCTGAAACCACAGATAGCACCAAACCCTACATATACTATGTTTTGGCTGCTGTTTTTTGGGTTGTTTTTTGAGACAGGGTCTTACTCTGTTGCCCAGGCTGGAGTGTAGTATTGTGATCATAGCTCACTGCAGCCTCCAATACCTGGGCTCAAGTGCTCCTCTTGCCTCAGCCTCCCAAGTAGTTGGGACTACAGGTGTGCACTACCATGCCCAACTAATTTTTTGTAGAGATGAGGTCTCACTATGTTGCTCAGGCTGATCTCTAACTCCTGGGCTCAAGCGATCTTCCCACCTCAGCCTCCCATAGTGCTGGGATTACAGGCATGAGCCACTGCGCCCAGCTGATACTGTGTTTTTTGTTAGTTTGTTTTGTCTGATAACCCAGAGGCCATTAAGTGACTAACAGGCAGGTAGTGAGTATACAGTGTGGATACACTGAATGTAAGAGAAGATTCCTGTCCTTGGTGGATGGAGCAGGACAGTGTGATGTTTCATCACACTACTCAGAATTGTACACAATTTAAAACTTATAAATGGTTTGTTTCTGGATTTTTCCATTTAATATTTTTAGACCGAGGCTGACTGTGGGTAACAAATCACAGAGAGTGAAATCAGGATAAGTGGAGACTACTGCAATTACACTTTTTTCTTATTTAGCTTATCTATAGAATGTGATGCTCACAGTTGCTAGGCTACTAAACACTGTGTACTTTTCTATACTGTACCATAGTCCTTGCATTACTATCTTTTCTTTTTAAAAAATATTTATGAAATGGCATTTATTTAAGTGGACAAGGGTGAATATACATCTCACAAGAGTTAATTTCCTTATAGATTTGGCAAAGCATTGTGACTATAATATGGTCTCAAAATATAAATCACACTCTTTCAATGTGTACAATTCAATGGAATAATCTATAACTGGTGATTTTAAATAGTTAATAAAACTTTTTAAAAAATGTCTAACTTTATCCTGGGGGTTGGGATGAGGATGGGGCAGCATCTGAATGAATATGTTTAGATAAGATCTATCTCTACTAGTGTCATGCAGTGCTTATATATACTTGTATTATTTATGAATTTCTAGACTTTACAATTTGTTGAAAAAAACTGAAGCTGGTAGTCTTTCAGACAAAAGATTTTTTTCCAAATCCTTTTATGTGGTGTGTACTATCTGTGTATTCAACATTCATAAATTTTGCTCTATCATTATCGATCCGATTACTGTAAAGGACTCACGTCACCATATCTGATGATGATATTGCGTCAGTCTATCAGATCTAAGTATCATGCCTGGTATTAGCTTATCCGTTGAATGCTTGAGTTATTAAATTATTAATAGTGGTTAGAAAGGCTTTTGCCTAAATCTAAAAAATTCATTGCTTGCTAAATTGAGTTTCCCAAGTTTATCTTCATCAGAAAATTTACAAGTAAATGTTTTTTATTTGGCTTTCAATCTGTTACATGATACAGCTATTTCATGGCATTTATATGTTACTGCACTTTCTATATTTTATACATTTATTTAATGAAGAGTATTTTAATCTGTAGGTTGAGATTATACTCAGGAATAAGCAAGGAAATATAATAAATGTGTACAAAACTTGTTTTTCTTCCTTCATAGATATATGGGCAATAGGTTGCATATTTGCTGAATTGTTGACTTCAGAACCTATTTTTCACTGTCGTCAGGAAGATATAAAAACAAGCAATCCCTTTCATCATGATCAACTAGATCGGATATTTAGTGTCATGGGGTTTCCAGCAGGTAATACATTTTCCTTTTCAAGATAATATTTTGAGTCATATTTAAAAATCATTTCAAAAGCATGTTTTATGTATATTTTAAACTAAAATAATTAAGAGATTTTAAATAGAATTAACACATTATTTTCTACAACAATATTCAATTTTTTTTGTAAGATAAAGACTGGGAAGATATTAGAAAGATGCCAGAATACCCCACACTTCAAAAAGACTTTAGAAGAACAACGTAAGTAATTCCATATTGTCTTAGTCTGTTTGTGCTGCTATAAAAATTACCTTGGAATAAATAGTTTATAAACAACAGGAATTTATTTTCTCACAGTTTTGGAGGCTGGGAAGTTCAAGACCAAGGCACCAGCAGGTTTGGTGTCTGCTGAGGGCTGCTTTCTGCTTCCAAGATGGCACTTTGTTGCTGTGTCCTTACGTGGGTGGAAGGCAGAAGGGCAGAAAGGGGCGAATGCTATGTGAAGCCTATTTATGAGGCATTTATGAGCCGCCGTGCCCATACTTCTTAAGCAAGCAATCCTACCCAACATAAAAACAGGCTGCTAATACATAGGACAACAAAGGGTTTGTTAAGAATTAGTGAAATCTAATACAGTACATAAGAGTCACTAAAGTAAAACATAGTGAAGAAAAAGATTCTAGAAAATATTATTTCAAATGACATAAAAAGTAAAAGGATAACCACTTGTTTTTATTGCATCAAATAAAAAGAACCAAAAAATTGCTCTTAAAATGAATTGGGAAGAATGACAACAGAAGTTTCTGTAATCTCTCCAAAGTGTCAACTCCAATTAGTTCATTAGAAAGCAAGGTAAAAATAGAATTAAAAAGAAATCATTAAGTTGACTTTAAAACATTGAATGTTCAAATGAACATAGTCTGATAAAATGCTTCTTAAAGTGTATCAAGAGTTTGGATATCTTTGAAAACTGTTTAGCTCTTAAACTATAGCAAACCTGGAAGGGGATAAGTTGGAAAATGACCAACAGTCGAACTTGACTTTAATACTCGGTAAGTTAAGAAGAAACCAAAATGAGAACTGAGTGATAGGACATCTCAAATTCAAGACCTTTTATGTTATGACAGAAACAAACCTAGCATCTGGAGTTAACCTAAGTAAAAGTTGATTCAACATGAAGGCCACACACATGTAGACAGACCCCATTTCTATGTACACTTTAAGATTTCTTTCCATTACCACACTCAGCAGGTACCTTGCCAATAAAAATTGTCCTGGTATTGGAGGAATTTTTTTTTAAACATGGCAAAGATTTTTGAAATGTAAATATCTGGTGTTGGCAAGGGTACAATAAAATGGGCACTCTCACTCCTCTGCTCCTGGTGAGAATGAGTGCCTCTCAAACTTTACCTACATACAGATCATTTGAAGATCTTGTTAAAAATGTATTCTGAGTTAGAATCTGGAAACCTGAGAATCTGCATTTCTAATTCAGGCTCTCAGGTGATGCCCAGGCTGCTGACAAGGGCCACATTTGTGTAGCAAGATTCTAGAGCACCCAAAAAGGCTTTAGAATGAGCATCCCCTTTGACCCGATAAGTCCAGGAATTTATCCTGTGGAACTAACCAGAGCTGCCACAAATAGCTGGGTACTTACCATATGCTAGGATGGTGCTAAGCCCTTGACCTACATTTTCTCATCTTCATAGCAGATCTATAGGGTAGATATAATTATAAATCCCCATTTTTCAGGTGAGGTTCTTCAAGCTTTCATAGAGGTTAACTAACTGGCCCAAGATCACACAATTGGTAAATGACTGAGTTAGGGTCCAGTAGGGGTCTGCGATTCTCACCTGCAGTGCAGTATTGTCTCCCTGCCACGTGCATCAGATTTACCTACAGGGGCCTGCATGTCATGGCTATTATTAAAAAAAACAACATTATACCAGTAGGGGGTATACAGTCACTCAAAATAATAAATTTAAAGAGTATATGACAGGGGAAAATGTTTATGAAACAATATTAAGTGAAAAAAGCTATAACAATTTTTATACTATGATTCCTATTTTATAAAAACAAAGGAAGAAAAATCCCTGTGTTGGTATCATATATGTATATGTATGGAAACATATGCAAAGGAAAATTATAAAAATTTTGACAGTAGTTCATTATCATTGAATTATTATGATTATAAGTGATTTAAGTTTTCTTCTTTATACTTTTCCATATTCTCTAATTGTTTTAACCATGAACATATATTACCTATTTTAGACCTTGTTAATTTGAAATATTTCATATGTAGGAAAGAACATATGTTGAAAATATGATATATAGTATATTTAGAATAATAAAATGGATACCCTTTCACGCACCTCTCAACCTAAGAAATAGCACATTGCTAAAATTACTGAAGTACCTGTATATCCTTTCTTCCTGTTCACACCTTCCTCGAGGGTAGATGCTGAGTGTTCTGAATTTGTGTATATCATTCCACATTTTTCATCATAGTTTTTCTCCACATTTATCTCTAAAAATGATTGTTTTAATGTTTAATGTCTTTGAACTTTATACAAATGCTATCATACTATTTTTTTCTACAACTTCCTTTTTTTCCTCCACTCAACCTTATGTATTATTTTTTACTATTGTATAACATTCCATTTTGTTACTATATAACAATTTACCCCATTCTTAGTTGATGTACATCTGGGTGGTTAATGATTTTTTGCTATTACTATTTTTTTGCTAATGCTAAGAACATTCTTATCCATGTATCCTGAGAAACATGTAGAAAAAGCATCTGTTATATTCGAGTATGTGCCTAGAAATGGAATTGCTGGGTCATAGGTTATACACATTTTCAACTCCTAATGGTTAATAAATAATTGTTTTCTGAAGGGATTATAACATCGTAAACTCTGAAATGTAGTGTGTAACAATGCCCATTTCTTTTACACATTTGCCAGTATTTGGGAGTGTTCCTTTTTAATCAGAAAAAAATCAGTGGCTTAACCACATACCTTATAGGAAAACCAGTGTTGGAGCTGTTCATTAAAAAATGTAAATTGTGTGAGTGTTCCCAGTGACACGTGACTGTCTGTGTCCTTGCAGGTACGCCAACAGTAGCCTCATAAAGTACATGGAGAAACACAAGGTCAAGCCTGACAGCAAAGTGTTCCTCTTGGTAGGTGCTTCTCTCCCAGGCTGAAATCTGACCCTTAGCACAAGTCTCACCTCATCTCATTTACCCTGGAATTGTCCCACCTATTCTTCTTCTTTAGAAACAAACAAACAAACAAAAAAAATCGGTGGATACTGGGGCAAAATTAAATATTTTTTCTGTTGAGATGTCACCCTTGACTTCTAGCCTTAATTTTGTTAATGATTTATCCCAGAAAAGGGCTTTAATGTTGATGTTTTCTGCCAGTCTTACATAAATGTGTGCAGCATACTAATCTGTAGCGAGCCATTCACGATGGATTGGCTATTAATCCTGTTGGACGTTAATCAATACAAAAGACAAAGCGTGGACTTGTGAAGAGCCGTTTCACGTGCTGTCCGTTTCCTGTGTGCCACTCTAGCTTCAGAAACTTCTCACCATGGATCCAACCAAGAGAATCACCTCGGAGCAGGCCCTGCAGGACCCCTATTTCCAGGAGGACCCCTTGCCGACCTTAGAGTATGTATCCTGTGTCCTTCGTTGTCGGTCGAGGATGGCGGATGGTGTCTGAGAGCAAAAGGAGGCACTTGTTTACCACACTGTTTCACTTTCTTCCTGAATGCTACCTAGAGAAAAGACGCTCTGGAGAACGGCCCAGTGTTTCGAGACAGGCAGAGCTGTAGAGAGGTGTGGCTAAAAATGAGTGTCTGAGAAACACCCACCATTAATTAGAAATCTGACCATTAATGAGATTTACAGATGAAAACTAAAGCTGAGAACAGATGAGACCTTTGTAGCCCAGTCTGCCAGATCAGAGACTAAACCCAACCAGCAGGGAATTGACGACCTAAAATGCTCTCCAGAGCATGCACAGCACTCACTGCACTGCAGAAGCCCTGGACTCCTTCGTCCTTGTCACACCCAAGTACGCACTTGGGGCTTCCTTTTATGAGAGGTGTAGTTTTTCTAGAGGGGAAAAACAAAGTATTTTCTTGTTGAAGCAAATGCAAATTGAGTTGTTTTTGGTGCTAATGAAGTTAGTGTGGAAAAACTTTTATGTCGTATATGTCGACTAGCTGACAGCAGTCAAAATTTGAAATTGAAAGTGGCAATTTGTGTAAAACTTCAGACGACTTAATTGTTTTCTTATTGCTTCAGTTAAGTTGTGTTGGGAGGTATCCAGCAAACAGCAGCCGCAGAGGAAGAGTAGGAAATCAGTTATGAAAAAAAAGTGAAATTTCAAATTAACAAGGTAATGATATAGTAGGTTTTAGGTCATTACATGTTTTTTTCTTTTCAATGATTTTTAGTGTATTTGCTGGCTGCCAGATTCCGTACCCCAAACGAGAATTCCTTAATGAAGACGAACCAGAAGAGAAAGGTGACAAGGTATAAACTGCATGGTACACTTTCACTTCCAGAGAGTAAGGGAGGCAGAAAGATAACTTAGGTATAATTTAATATTTCCTGTGTATTTAACCACCATTTATTTAATTATGTGTGTATTTATTTATTTTCTAGGGAAGTTTGGGGATTGTAGATGTACCTTGAAGTTTGAAATGTAATAAGCTTATAGATAGATGAACTTCCTGGTTTATTTTATAGCCTATTCTATTCTGTGATTCCTGATTCTTGCTCGTTTGGTTTGTTGGATGTCATTGCCATCACTTAATGCAGGTGGCGTTTGCAAGCATGGCTCTTCTTTTATCTTAGCTGGATTCGTCAGCCACCTCCCCATACTGCTCCACTTTTCCAAAATCATAATGGAAAAGACTTCTTACAGCTGTTCTAATGAGTACAGAACTATTTCCTCTGTGCTTTATGGCCTTCAGTAGATATGTGTGACTGATTTGGAGGGTCACCATGCAATCGAAGGGACCTTCCGAGAGTACTTGGAGCTTGGTATGTCGACCTTCAGGACCGCTGTGCGCCCGGGCTGCTACCTTCCGCAGTCCCTGCTGTCACTTTAGTGTTCCCCATGGGTTGTTACCCCAGGTTGGTCAGCAGTCACAGGTGCAGGTCAAGTTGTTCTTAATTTAGTTTCATACCAACCTTCCTTTTTCCTCTTTCCTTAAAAGAATCAGCAACAGCAGCAGAACCAGCATCAGCAGCCCACAGCCCCCGCACAGCAGGCCGCCGCCCCGCCACAGGCGCCCCCGCCCCAGCAGAACAGCACCCAGACCAACGGGACGGCGGGCGGGGCGGGCGCGGGCGTGGGGGGCGCGGGCGCGGGGCTGCAGCACAGCCAGGACGCGGGCCTGAACCAGGTGCCGCCCAGCAAGAAGCCGCGGCTCGGGCCTTCGGGCGCCAACTCAGGCGGGCCTGTCATGCCCTCGGATTATCAGGTACTGAAGTTTGTGCTTTTTTGCTGTTTGTATGTTTTATGAAATGGGAAATAGATCTGTAATAGAGCCTTACAGAGTTAAGGAATACTTTAACGTTTGACTACACAAACTGTACAGTCCCATTTCTAGGGCATCATGTGAAAATGGGGATTTTATCGTATTTTATACAATCGTAAGATGGTTCATATCTTGACCTGTTTATCCTCACAAGTGAAGGGGAAGGTGGGCAGGCAGGCACCTCCCTTCTTAAGGAAAATTCCATCTTTCACCTAACAGCTACCTTATCAGCTTTGGTATATCAGAAAAGATACCATGTTTCCTTGAAAATAAGACCTACCCATAAACTAAGCCCTAGCAGGATTTCTAAGCATTGCAATATAAGCCCTACCCCCAAAATAAGACCTAGTGATGGGCGTGGCTACGCAGTGTATCTGCACAACCCATGCATTTAGTTTTGGAGCGGTAAAGAAGATGAGCAGCCCTTCTCATCTGCCCCATGAGAGCTCTGTTGCTCAACATGAGAGATTGGGGCCAATGGTTCTAAAGGAAATAGAGTCGCAAGAAATTCAGAATGGAATTCAGGGTTTGGAGAGTTATGATGATCCAGAAGAAGATGACTTAATCATATTTGAATAAATGTAGATTGTTGTACCATACTTAAAAAAATAACACATCCTCTGAAAATAAGCCCTCGGGTGTCTTCTTAAGGAAAAATAAATATAAGACCCTGTCTTATTTTCAGGGAAACACGGTAGTTCCTTTTTTTTTTTTTTTTGAGACAGAGTCTCACTCTGTTGCCCGGGCTAGAGTGCTGTAGCATCAGCCTAGCTCACAGCAACCTCAAACTCCTGAGCTTAAGCGATCCTTCTGCCTCATTCTCCCAAGTAGCTGGGACTACAGGCATGCGCCACCATGCTTGGCTTATTGTTTCTATATATTTTTAGTTGGCCAATTAATTTCTTTCTATTTTTAGTAGAGATGGGGTCTCGCTCTTGCTCAGGCTGGTTTTGAACTCCTGACCTTGAGTGATCCTCCCACCTTGGCCTCCCAGAATGCTAGGATTGCAGGTGGGAGCTACCACCCCCAGCCAAGATAGTTCCTTTGAAAAGGGAAGGGCATGGTGGCTTACTTGGGACAAAATTAATTGCATTCTTCAGAAAGATTTATTCTTATTGGGAGGAAAGAATCAGTAAGTAGCCACATAGATATAGAAGAGAGAGGGATTAAGACTGAGACTTCCGAGAAATAATTGTCAAGTCTCACTAGAAATAATTTTGAGACTAGGGAATACTTTTTGTTATTTTTTTATTTTATTTTATTTTTTTTTTTTGTGACAGAGTCTCACTTTATTGCCCAGGCTAGAGTGAGTGCCGTGGTGTCAGCCTAGCTCACAGCAACCTCAAACTCCTGGGCTCAAGCAATCCTGCTGCCTCAGCCTCCCAAGTAGCTGGGACTACAGGCACGTGCCACCATGCCCGGCTAATTTTTTCTATATATATTAGTTGGCCAATTAATTTCTTTCTGTTTATAGTAGAGATGGGGTCTCGCTCTTGCTCAGGCTGGTCTTGAACTCCTGAGCTCAAAGGATCCGCCCACCTCGGCCTCCCAGAGAGCTAGGATTACAGGCGTGAGCCACCGCGCCGCGGCCACTTTTTGTTATTTAGATAAAAAGAGAAGTACAGTTGTGCTACTAATCCAGGAAATTAAAGGAAATAAGTCTAAGGATTGGTATTTGGAGAGAGAGGTAAAGATTCTCATTGTGATAACCCTAGGGAATCTTGCAAAAAGAAAAACCATTTTCAAGGCAGTAACAAGCTAAGAAAAGACCTAGGAAGCAGGGAAAACTTAAATGAAAGGTTAAAAAAAAGGTTTAGAGCCATGGTCCCTCAGGGAACTCATGGAAGCAGACACTTAGGATAGAGATAATAGAAAACAAAACCACTGGCAAGGGAGCCATAAACTCACTGATAAGGAACTGTAATAAAGAGAAAAGTTAACAAGAAAGACATAATAAATAGCTGCTTAAACTGGCTGTACATTTTGAATATCTCAACAACTACTTCTCCGAAAACTTCTCTGCATGAACATTCCCTGAGAGCAGAAGAGTATATAATACTTTCAGTTGGTTCCAATTAAACTAATCAAGGCTTCTCAGTTTGATCTACTAAAAACAGCCTGCTATTTGGGTAGCAGTCATGAGCATATTTGAATTTTGCCACAAAACCAGTTTTTCCGCAAACTTCAGTTTATCCCTGTTATATGAACAATAAATGTTTACTATTAATATATAATGGTTCATTTTTGTGTCTCTGATTGTATTATATTAACCTGTGTTAAAGAAAAAAATGATCTAAACACTTGTTAAAGTTGGCAAGGCAGACTTTATTCCAGAGAGGTCATGGCAATAGGTTTGGAGACCAACGTGGTCTTGCAGTGGGGTGGAGATTGGACTCAACTCCAAGGAGGCCAAGTGGAGATATATAACCAAGGAGCAGGGTAGGGGGGCAGTGGATGGCAAATAACGGAGAAGAGACATCAAGGATAAAGGACAAAGGGGTTCTTGGTGAAACTGACTTGATGGGATTATTATTGAAGGCTGGCTATGGAAATAAACTATCAAGGGTGGGAGATTTTTGCTAATAAGATTCTACAAGGGCAGAGAGGGAAGCCCAAGGTCAGGCCTAGTCAATCAGAGGGCTCAGAGGAGACTGAATTTTGGTTTAAGGAGAGTCTTTGTCACCGCTTATAATCAATTATAGACAGATTAGGGTATTTCCTTCTGTTTTTTTTTTTTTTTCCAAATTCAAAAATTCTTCAAAATGCATTTCTCTTCTTTGTCCATGTTGTTCTGTCTACTTAAAAATAAACCTTCTAGCATATCTATGACATGGATGGATACCCCAGCTATTTAGTTGGAGAGAGTAGCATGAGGTAGAGCAGGGAGTCCCATTGCATGTAATTTGTAGCTCATTTATAATCAGCATATTTGTTCTTGATTTAGTATGGAAGAGCTGTTGTACCGGCTGAGTCTAATCTGCTAAAGTAAAAGCAGTCATAGCTAGCCTAACAATTGCAGGGCATTGGTCTTAACATTTTCATCTTTTTTCCTTACCTTTTCCAGTTTGAGGCCTTCTCAGGAATAAGACATCTTAATATTTATTTCAGTTTCCATCATGAACACTTTTATTTTTTTTTTATTTTTAATTTTATTTATTTATTTATTTTGAGACAGAGTCTCGCTTTGTTGCCCAGGCTAGAGTGAGTGCCATGGCGTCAGCCTAGCTCATAGCAACCTCAAACTCCTGGGCTCAAGCAATCCTGCTGCCTCAGCCTCCCAAGTAGCTGGGACTACAGGCATGTGCCACCATGCCTGGCTAATTTTTTCTATATATATTAGTTGGCCGATTAATTTCTTTCTATTTATAGTAGAGACAGGTCTCGCTCTTGCTCAGGCTGGTTTTGAACTCCTGACCTGGAGCAATCCGCCCGCCTCGGCCTCCCAGAATGCTAGGATTACAGGCGTGAGCCACCACGCCGGCCATGAACACTTTTAAAATGAAAAATTAATAGCCTTATTTCATAATGTCTAAGAAAGACTAATGTGGTATTTTGTTGTATTTGATTTTCCCTGAGTTACTTTAATCTCAATTGATTCCAGGCCAGACTTAACTCAAACTTAACTAAACATAGGGGAACTTCTGTCATGTTTTTCAGTGGGTTCCATTAGTAGGGTTTCAAGGGTTTTGGACTGTTTCATCAATGTATTTATTGTAAGGAAGTACAATTAGTACCTTGAAAAGAGGAACATTGGCTTTTTAGAAAGATATGTCACATATTAGATTCTTACATGTTTACATTGTATTTTATGGCAAAATTGCTACTAATGACTTATGAGTGGAAGCATATTTTTTCATAATAAACTTCAAAATAAAACATATAGTTAAAATTTTGGAATTTTGAAAGGCTTCTTTCACCAACATAACTCGTGAGTTATATAACTTAGGAAGGCACGAAGCGGAGTTGTTTTTAACCAAGACTGTCTTACTGCCCGGTTGTTTTGGACCAGATGCTGCAGTCCAGTTGGGCAGCCTGTGAGCACTGAGGGGGAGGACCTTGCGAATTTGTCTTTCCTTCAACCCCCAGTGCCACCTCAAGGTCATTTACATCTTTAAGTAATAGCTTTATTACATACGTTCTTTCCCACTTTGCTCACCAAAAAACCCCCAGCTGTCTTAATATAGCCAAAGACATTGCTAGTTCCAGCTGTGCTGTATGTTTAACCAGGTACCTTTCATATTCTGTGGACTGATTTTCCTTTTATACAGTTTTTCATATTTGCCTTAGGTACTATATGAAGATGAAGGTTTCATTTAAAGTAATAAAGATAGGTTGAATTGAAATACGTTTTTCTTTGTCTTCTCTTGAGGACAAAAATCACAATAATTTCTTTATTCTAAATATTACCTGAAGTTTATAAAACCCACTTATTACCACCACAACCTGCCTGACTTTGCCTTGCAGGTGGGGCTGCTGAACCCCTGAGCTTCTGCTTCTTTGCTCTAAAGTGATGATTTCTTAATCAAAGCTTTCTTGTTTCTAATGAGAGGATTAACACGTCACTATACATTATGAATACCATTGATTACAATGTGCCAAAATCGTTATTCTTGTTTGTAAATCTCAGTTATGCAAAGGGTTAAATTTCACCCCAGAATTAGTCAGTATAAAAAGCAGTGGGTCAGCTTAAGTTTCCCCTCTGCCTTTGTTTGCCACTGTAGCTTATCTCCCAAAGAAATCTAGCCAAACTTTGCGCCTGCCAGAATGTGTGGTTACAGTGGTATTAGGCTATGATTTCAGTAAGCAAAATGTATGAACAAATTAAGTTAACTGTCAGCTGTGTGGCTCTGAGCCAGTAGCCTCATGATAAAAATGGCTTATATTAATATTTCCGTCCTCCTGTGATTAACATCTTGAGCCATTCTCTTCTTCCATCAGTAATTCCCTTTTCGTTTTTCCTTCTCTAGCACTCCAGTTCTCGCCTGAATTACCAAAGCAGCGTTCAGGGATCCTCTCAGTCCCAGAGCACACTAGGCTACTCCTCCTCGTCTCAGCAGAGCTCACAGTACCACTCATCTCACCAGGCCCATCGGTACTGAGCAGCTCCACTCAGCCCAGGCCAGCCCAGAGCACAGACTCCAGCAATATGATGTCTGCATTGAAAAGAACCAAAAAATGCAAACTATGATGCCATTTAAAACTCATACACTTGGGAGGAAAACTTTCTATATTGAGCATTTTGCAGGACTAATATTTCTTCTTTATTGACTTAAAGAAGAGCCTTGTGAAGTTTCCCAGCACCCCTTCCCCGCATGTGTTCCATTGTGACTTCTCTGATAAAGCGTCTGATCTAATCCCAGCACTTCTGTAACCTTCAGCATTTTTTTTGAAGGATTTCCTGGTGCACCTTTCTCATGCTGTAGCAATCACTATGATTTATCTTTTCAAAGCTCTTTTAATAGGATTTTAATGTTTTAGAAACAGGATTCCAGTGGTGAATAGTTTTATACTTCATGAACTGATTTAACAACACAGGTGAAAATGCACCTTTTAAAAGCACTACGTTGTTTTCACAGACTATAACTGTTTTGCTCGTGGAAGTCTTAAACAGAAACTGTTCCTGTCCCAAAGTACTTTACTATCATGTTTCTATTTATCTAGTTTCAGGGAAGGTCTAATAAAAAAGACAAGTGGTGGGACAGAGGGAACCTACAACCAAAAACAGCCTAGATCTTTGCAGTGACTATGCTTTATGCTATGAAGAACTGAAGTATGTGATAATTTTTATATAATCATTCATATGGAACACAGTTCCCAGAATCATCTTATTCTGAATAGTATTCAGTAATTAAGAATTATAATTTTAACCTTCATGTAGCTAAGTCTACCTTAAAAAGGGTTTCAAGAGCTTTGATGAAATAGTCTCTGGTGACCCACACCAAAATGCTGAAGAGAATATCAACTGCACTAGGATTTCTTTAAGGAGTAATTTTGATCAAAGGACGTGTTACTTCCCTTTGAAGGAAAAGCTTTTAGTGTGCATTGTACATAAAGTTGGCTTCTCTAAAGAACTGTTGATTTCTTCACATCTGGGTCTGCGTGAGTAACTTTCTTACACAATCAAGGGTACTCAAGTAGAAGCCTGAAAATTCATCTGCTTTTAAAATAAAAAGCAGTGTTCTCCATTCGTATTTGCATTAGACATAGAGTGACTATTTTTAAAGCATGTTAAAAATTTAGGTTTTATCATGTTTAAAGTATGTATTATGTATGTATGTATGTATGCATAATTTTGCTGTTGTTACTGAAACTTAATTCTATCAAGAATCTTTTCATTGCACTGAATGCTTTCTTTTGCCCCTAGGAGAAAACTTAATAATTGTGCCTAAAAACTATGGGCAGATAGTATAAGACTATACTAGATTAAGTGAATATTTGCATTTCCATTATCTATGAATTAGTGGCTGAGTTCTTTCTTAGCTGCTGCAAGGAGCCCTTACTCCCCAGAGTCAAGAGGAAATGTAAAGACTTAGAGCTCCCATTGTAATGTGTGGGGCAAGCAATTTGTGTTCTTCTGAATGCTACTAGCAGCACCAGCCTTGTTTTAAACGTTTTTCCTTGAGCTAGAAGAAATAGCTAATTATTGTATATGCAAATTATATGCATTTTTTAAAACTATTCTTTGTGAACTTATCTACCTGGTTATGATACTCTGGGTCCATACACAAGTAAAATAAGATTTTAGACAAAAGCCAGTATACATTTTGCACTATTGATGTGATACTGTAGCCAGGCAGGACCTTACTGATCTCAGCATAATAATGCTTGTTAATAATAATAAGACTGTATAGTGACACTTACCAAGATTAAAGATAAAACAGGTGACATATTCCATTGGAAGGAATTTCTGATCATCTCCATTATATTTTACTCCTTCCATTTTTTAAAATAAGAAATTAACAGCCCTCTGTATAATGTAGCTACCTGTAGAAAGTTCTGTCCTGTGCCCTACAGCCTCATAGTCCAGAGCTATTGATCATCAGATGCCCACTGCATCCTCAGCATGTGCCCAGGGCCCAGTGCCCAGCTGGGTAGAAAACACAAAGGGCAGGATGCACTTCCTGTCCTCAAGGAGCTTATGGCCAATTTGGGACAGTAAGCTCTCCTGGGATATCTATGCCATGTGATAATATGAAGGTCCTTTTGTTTGTTTCTAAGCCCACTTGGGTAGTTATAATTCCAAATTCTGCTCTATAGTTAACAGTGTCACAGAAGGATTTCTGTGTCCACCTTAGAGAAAGCCAGTCATTAAATATCACAAAGGGCACTCGTGTATATTTCCAATGTTCACAGCAGCCTGTCAGCAACACTTGGGTGGTTCTTGTAGGCAGAACACACTCTACTAAGTGGTTGTAGGTAATTATAATGACAGTAGAAGCTCTGTTCCTGCCCTCAAGGGAGCTTACAATTAATAAAAGAAGACAAACCCAAATGGATACATGAACCCAAATACCATGCCCCTTAATACTTTATAAGCAACTTTGATATACAGGTCTTATGATATGTGCTTATACATTCACAGGACTACCCTGCTTTCCCTATATATTATGAATTTTACTGGCAGGACTGAAATATAAACGTGAGGGCAGAGGGGCAGTGTTCTCCAGTACCTAGCTAGAAACCCCCATTACACATGTGACTGGGTTTCTTGTCACCACACTGGTACTGGCTCTTTTCTCCTCTCTTCTTGCCTCAGGGTTGGTGTTGCCCATTTGTTCCCATCGCCCTTTGAAGTCATTTTGGTTCGCAATTTCCTTTCTCTATGAAGGGAAACAAAGCCTTTAACACACCTTAAGGGCCCTAAAACCACAGGACCGAAGCTTTTTGAGGACAAAATTACCTTTGTAGTCCCCAGATGACCACATTCCTCTTCGAACATTTATTAGATACTCTGATGTCCCCCATTCAAGACGGTCATCCCTCAGCCTATGGGAACACCAAAGCAGGGGAGGTTAGTGAAAGGAAGGCATGAGTCAAAGTGAAGGCTTTCTGTTGTCCATTATGACAGACCAGTTTTAGAGTTAGCTTTCTAGTAAGGTGTGCATTTGGGAAAAGGGATTCAAGAGCTTCAGGACAGATGAGCCCAAGATAAGGTAGCTTGGTGCAGGGCTGATACCATGAGGCTGAAACAGTCCTTGTGATGAAGTAGATCATGCAATGACATACAAAAACCAAGGATCATGTATATTTTTATATCTGTGTGGTTTTGAAACTGTAGTACTTAAAATTTTGGCCTTCTGCACTACTCTTTTACAAATGTATTAAGAATGGAAAGGGATGACATTTACCTGTGTGTTTGGCTTCATTCTTGGTGAAGCAACTGCTGGTGGTTCTCTGTGTCTCTACAATGATGCTGTTTTCCCTGCTAAAAGTAAAAGAAAAGAAAAAATAGTTGGAGAATAAGACTTGCAGCTTGATCTGCTTTTGAAAAAATATATGTAGCAGAAACTGTACGATGAAGGAAGAATTCTATGAATATTGGAAATCCAAAACTCTGGTGATGTCTTCCTAGGGAGTGGAGAAAGGGAGTGAAATGGCAGTTAGACTAATGGAGACTTGAAGGATTCAAGGACAAGTAATATTTTATATAAGACATAGCAGTTTAGATCCTCATAATCCTCAAGAATAGTCACAAATACCATAAAACAAAGTTCATTGTTTTAGGATTTTTAAAAATTGTGTTGTACCTAAGGCCATACTTACTCTTCTATGCTATCACTGCAAAGAAGTGATACGTATGTATTATATGAAAAAAAATCCTTAATGCACTGTTATCTCCTAAATATTTAGTAAATTAATACTATTTAATTTTTTAAAGATTTGTCTGTGTAGACACTAAAAAGTATTACACAAAATCTGGACTGAAGGTGTCCTTTTTAACAACAATTTAAAGTACTTTTTATATATGTTATGTAGTATATCCTTTCTAAACTGCCTAGTTTGTATTTCCTATAATTCCTATTTGTGAAGTGTACCAGTTCTTGTCTCTTTTTTCAGTCATTTTCTGCACGCATCCCTCTTTACATGATGATAGAGATGACTGTAGCTTTCCACACTCTGCCGCGACGTGTGTGCTGGGAGCCGGCTGCGCCCCAGCAAGCCCCGTGCGTGGGGTGCGGGACGAGCTGCCACTTTGCAGCGGGTGTTTCCTGCTTTTGAGTTGTTCTGACATCCTTCTCGAAATGACTGTTAAAACTAAAATAAATTACATTGCATTTATTTTATATTCTTGGTTGAAATAAAATTTAATTGACTTTGCTTGTGTGGCTTTTTTAAAGTGTAAAAAGCTCTTGTAATAAGTTTTGGTGTTGAAATTTTATCTGTGTGCCTAGAAGCTTTTATGATTACACTTGTCCTGCAGAGATATTAATACACAGTCTCCCTGTGAGTTGCAATATGTTATTTTGTTCAGGACGCTTATGATGTCACGAAACTACAAAAGCAAGGCTTACAAATACCTCAGAAGTAAAATTACAGTTTTTAAAATGTCTTCAGGGGAAACATCTTTTTTTAATGAAAATCAGAATGACTTTTAGAAGAAAACAAATAAGCAGCATTTTGTGGATGGGTTTGGGTTGTTAGTTTCTCCTTTTTTTTTTTTTTTTTGAGACAGAGTCTCACTTTATTGCTCAGGCTAGAGTGAGTGCCGTGGCGTCAGCCTAGCTCACAGCAACCTCAAACTCCTGGGCTCAAGCAATCCTTCTGCCTCAGCCTCCCAAGTAGTTGGGACTACAGGCATGCACCACCATGCCCAGCTAATTTTTTCTATATATATTAGTTGGCCAATTAATTTCTATTTATAGTAGAGATGGGGTCTCGCTCTTGCTCAGGCTGGTCTCGAACTCCTGAGCTCAAACGATCTGCCCACCTCGGCCTCCCAGAGAGCTAGGATTACAGGCTTGAGCCACCGCGCCCGGCCAGTTTCTCCTTTTATAAGAGCATTCTGCTGCACGTAGTCAGCCCTTCTCTTATTTACCTGATGCATCATCTATGGTTACTCCAATATTCAAAGGCATCATGGAGTGAATTGAACAATGTTTAAGTGACATGAATATAAAACTTTCATTTCTATTTAAAATAGTGACTGCACATGTCCAACTTGGCAGCTTCACTGGTTGGATGGATCGTATGTTTAATACTGTGCTGTTTGTAGGGTAGATTTTCTCTTGGAAAACTGTTCTTCTACCTCAGCTGCCTTTCTCACCAGCCATCTGTGTAAGAGAAAGTGGTGACTGGACAAACCCTTTACCATCCCCGGGAGAACAACTGGGAGGTTTGTGTCCATCTCCCCAGCAGACTGTACATTCTTTGTGGACAGGGCCTGGGTTTTATTCTCTGTACTCCCAGCACCTGGCATAGTGCCCAACACAGAGCAGATGCTTAATGTGGCAACTCGTTAGCATCACTCTGCGCGCTTGCATAGAATGCCTGGATCATATAATACGCCGTATCTGTATATGGATAAGGATGCACGTAATTTTGTTCTATGAATAATAAAAATGCTAGAAATAGGCATCACTTTCTTAAAATATGTTCATTGCTTATATTTTTGGCTGAAAAGTCATAATAAAATATCACCCCAAAGGGACAAACAATTCAAATTGCATTTGAGTGAAAAATTAAGCAAAGTTAGTCCTACCTGCCAATCTTCTATAGAAGCCATCTTTCTTTTGGCTGCTTCGAGGAAGGTGTTTTAAAGCCTCACGTAGCATCATTGTATCTAGTAGGCAGTAGGAAGCCAGTTTGGACAAGCAACACACAAACCCAATAGGAAAATTTGTTTATTTTATCCAAATAAGAGAATATAGCGTAGGGGAAAGAAGTGAAAATGTTGACTTAAAACATCAAAATGTATCTATCTCTTCAGCACATTCTTTGTTGCGCAAGCTTTTTCCAAAAGTGCTGCTGAGTCTCTTTATACAAAGATGCTGTTATGGACTGAATGTGTTCCTTCCAAAGTCTTGTGTTGAAGCCCTAACCCCCAGTGTGACTATATTTAGAGACAGAAGTAATTCAAGGTAAATGTGGTTATAAGGGTAGGGCCCTGATCCAGTAGGTTTAGTGTCCTTATA
>VSMD01003125.1:0-40579 GCA_008750895.1 Mirza zaza | reverse complement strand
GTTCCTCTCCCCAGACCTTTCCCAGGCCCCCACCCATCTCCCCGCCTCAGTGTGAACCTCACCACTGCCCCCCACCAGCTCCATGCGGGAACCCCACGCTCTCTCGCCCCCTCCCCACCCACCTGTGCTGTCGGGAGCCCAGCTGCCGGCCCAGGCCCAGGTGACAAGAATGACCCCACAATGACATGAAGTGGGGTGGTCTCTAGGGAGGAGGGTCAGGATTCGGGGGGAAGCTACTTCTCTGTGACCCCCTCTCGGGACGCAGGGATTAACCACGTCTCCCCAGCCCCAGGGTGGAGCCCGTGGTGGCTCCCTGAGTCCCAGAGCCGGAGTCCCCAGGAGGAAGCCAGGTGGGTCCTCTGGGAGGCGGGAGGAGGGAGGTGGGAGGTGGGAAAGACCAACAGGGACAGAGTAGGGAGTGGAGACGCCGCGTGGCGCGAGGGGTCCAGGCACTCGGCGCCCTGGCCTTGGACTTGCGTGTCTGTGATCAGCCAAGAGAAGGACTGTTCTTTCCCTTCCTTCCTGGAATGGGCCACACCTACCTGTTCCTCACCTGGCGATGGAGCCCAGCTAGGGGGCTACACTGGCACCCCCCAGACAAGGAGTGTGGCTCTGCCCTCCCTTGACACTCGAGGGGCACCCCAGGATGTGCACCGGATGTGGGGCAGCCCTGCTCACTGCCCCCCACAGCCCTCCCCCAGCCCCTCCCGGCCCCACAGCCCTGTTCCAGGCGGCTCCCAGCACCACAGGGCAAGGGGCGAGCTCACTCCCTCTGGAAGGAGAGGGTGGCCTCGTCCCTCCTGGGGGCCGCATGGAAGCACAGTGGATCTCTCTGGACGGCCATCAAACGGAGGTCACGGCACATCCCCACGATGCGAGGGCCCCAGGGGACTCATGCGGCTTTCCCAGCCCCCAGCAGCTCGGGCTCCTCCAGTCCACACCCTCGTCTCCTCAACCCCGCCACCCCCTCCGGCTTCTCGGGCAGCTCCCGTCCCACAGGCTCAGGGCCCAGGGAACGGGGACTCAGGCTCGTAGCTCTTTCGAAGAGAGTGAGAGTGACAAAGAAGCCGGAGTGGTGAGGGACCGGGCGCTGGGGTGGGGGAGCGTGACAGCTGGATAAGTGGGGTGTCTCCCACCGAGACCTTGGCCTTAGGGGGTCACCCTTCCAACAAAGCACCCACTGAGCAGCCACCGTGCTCTAGGAACTGTGCCAGGGAGGAGACAGGGCTGGGGAAGACGCGCAGGACGCAGGACATGCAGCCCCGAGGGCAGGACGAGGGTGGACCCGCCCCACATGGGGCGATTCCTTGTGCCTGTCAACCGCAGGCAGGGCCCGGGGGCTTCCCTGGCTGGCCGAGGGCCACTGCAGGGCCACTGCATGGAGGCGGGAAGGCCAGGGTTCAAAGCCATTTCCCTGCCTTTCCCTCCATCTACCCCTCCCTCCCTCCGCCCTTCACTCGCTCATTCATTCCTGCACTCGCTGAGCACCTGCCGTGCGCTAGGCGCTGTGCTGGGGGCAGGTGATGAAGTAGAGACCAAGAGGGACACGTCCCTGCCCGCACCACGGTTGCACTCTGCCGGGGAGGGAAAAGCACCCAGGCTCATCGGACAAGCAAATAACACAATGACAAAAAGCAGTCGGGGTCGCCTGGAAGAGAAGGAGCTGGCCACATGTGTGTGCATGTGTGTGTACATATGATTGTCTGTGCACACATGTGTACACGCACGTGCCTATGTGTCTGCATGTGCATTCGTGTCTGGGTGTGCCTGCCTTGTGCGCGAGTATATACACATGTGACTGTGTACATGTGTACACACGTGTGCATATATATGCATGAGCATGTGTTTGCACGTATGCAAATTCGTGTGCAATTCCTGGCAGACGGTCGCGAGCGAGCGACATGGTGAGGCGGCAGGCGTGGTGGGCTGTGCTGGGAGGAGCGGGGGAAGAGGGGGCAGGAGCCAGGCTGTGCAAACCTGTGGACCACGATAACACTTTGACTCTTATTCCAAATGCAAAGGAAGCCTTTGGAGGCATTTCCATGCAGTCACAAAAGGGAGCAGCCGTGGCGCGGGGCGGCCGTGGGGAGCTCGACGGGGCCAGGCACGGGTACAGGCAGGGGCTGTGCCGCACCCACCCAGGGCGACAGGACGGGAGACCTAGGGAGACCCACGCTGGGCTCCTCACAGGGAAAACGACAGTGCTCAAGCCTGAAAACCATACAGGGGAGATGGGTGGCAGATGAGACATCGCAAAGAGAAGGAATAACGAACTTGACAACACAGCAGTAGAAATTCTCCAATATGGGATACAGGGAGGAAAAAAGACTTAAAAAACAAAAAAAGACTTAAAAAACAAAAAAAGACTTAAAAAAACAAAAACAAAACAAAACAAAAGACTTAAAAAAACAAAACCAAAGGGAGGAGCGGGGCACCAGTGGTTCTGGGGCAGCACGAAGCTGCTTGGAGCAGGCAGTCGGGTCCCGGGTGACCCGCAGTGGGCGCACTGCCACCGCCGGCCCCGTCGGGCGTGTGCAACGCAAGACCGGCCACGCTCGCCTGGGCGAGGACTGGGGCGCCTGGGACTCTCCCCCCTGCGGGCGGGCTGTGAAACGGTATGAGCTCTTCCGGAAACCCTCTGGCAGATTCTTCAGAAGCCAAACATCCCTCCACGGGCGCCTCCCAGGCGTGCACCAAGGCGAGCGAAAGCCCACGGCCTCGCATTCCTGCACGCGGGTGTTCGCGGCCACTGCCTTTGTGACAGCCGGAAACCGCACGCCGCCGACGCCCGCAGGCAGGAGCACGGCAAGCGCAGGCCTGGGCGGTCACCTGCCGAGCTGTTGGGGAAAGACCAGGCCCGGGGTCCGCTCCGGCCTCCCCACTCCCGTGTCTCTGCGCCCCAGGGCAAGTCTGAGCCTCAGTTTCCCTTTCTGCGAAGTGGCTCTGGTGAGGCCGTCGGATTCCTGGCTGTGGGCAGCGCCAGCGCGGCCCCACGGGGGAGGGTCCCTCCACGTGTGAAGGGAGCCGCCAGCCCCCAGCCCTGGCCTCACTGTGGCGGCCCTCAGCTGCCTCTGGCCGGGGAGCCCTGTGAGCGTGAGCGTGGACACGTAGGTGGCCGTGGAGGCAGCAGGGCCCGGGGCTGTGGCCCTGTCCCTTGAAGGGCTCTGCGTGTTGGGTACAGCAGGCAGGGTCAGGGGTCATGTTTAAACACGGGGGAGCCCAGGGCGGTACCTCCTGGCGGCACGCTGTCCAGGCGGCGTGGGCGGGCGGTCCCTTGGATGTTCTCGGGACAGATAACAAGACCATTGGTCACTCACCTGACCTGTCGTGCGGGGGCGGTCTAAGAGGGCAGACGGGCCGTCCTGACCCTGGGGAGGGACAGGGACGCAAGGTGGTTTGGGGGAAGGCCTAAAGCCCAGGAGGGGGTCTGGGCAGGAGGGCAGGTGCCCTGCACACAGACGCGAGTGGACGGGGCAGACGGCCGGGCCACGGCTCTCCCAGGCCCAGCACCCCAGAGGCCGATTCTGAGCAGCCTCAGCCTGGGGCCTAGCACAGGCTCTGCGGCCAAAGCAGGGGTGCACCTGTGGCTCTGAGAATGCCCTATCCTGACACCACCCCGTGCCAGCCCATGGGCCCCTATGCAGGGCCTTATAACTCCCACCACCCACACCCTGAGCTCCTGGGGGCGGCCCCACGCCCCGCACAGGCCAGCTCAGCCACACGCGTTGGCTGGACACGAGTGGTGTGAATGAATGAATGAAGCATTGGAGCATCTCTTCCCCTCTAGTCATGAGCGTCCCTACTGCAGAGTCTGCGCCCAGTTCAGGGAGCGTGTTCTCTGAGCTGGGTTTCTATCCCTGCGTAACCAGCTACCACTGATTTAAAAGCTTCGAACAGGCCAGACGAGGTGGCTCACGCCTGTAATCCTAGCACTCCGGGAGGCCGAGGCGGGCGCATCCCTCAAGGTCAGGAGTTCAAAACCAGCCTGAGCAACGAGCGAGACCCCCGTCTCTACTAAAAATAGAAAGAAATTAATTGGCCAACTAAAAATATACAGAAAAAATTAACCGGGCTTGGTGGCACATGCCTGTAGTCCCAGCTACTCGGGAGGTTGAGGCATTACGATCGCTTGAGCCCAGGAGTTTGGGGTTGCTGTGAACTAGGCTGATGCCACGGCACTCACTCTAGCCTGGGCAATAGAGTGAGACTCTGTCTCAAAAAAAAAAAAGAAGCTTCAAACAGCATACATTTATTTATTTATTTTAGCATAGATTTATCGTCTTAATGTCTTGGTGAGCTGGGAGTCAGGACACGGGGTGGCAGAGTCTCCTGTCTCGTGAGACTGCAGTCAGGGTACTCCCGGGGCTGGGGTCCCATCTGAGGTCCGGAATCCTCACCCAGGCTCTCGAGGCTGCAGGAGAATTTATTTCCCTGTAGCTGTAGAACTCACAGTGACTGTGTCTCCAAGACCTGCGGGAAAGATGGCCTCGGGCTCCTAGACCCTTTTTAAATAGTCACCTGGTTACTTCAGGCCCACCTAGGACAATCTCCCTTTCAGTTAACCCAAAGTCAGCTGATTAGGGACATTAATCACACCTGCAGAAATCCTACCCCTTTGCCACGTAACGTCACCTAATCACGGAGCGACAGTTGCTGTATTCACAGCCCCGCCCCGCTCCAGGGAGGGGGTAGCACAGGTGTGTGCACACGGGGGGTGGGGGGAGGGGTGGCAGGGATGCCAGGGGCCATCTCGGACTCCTACCTGCCAGCCACGTTCTCCTTGGCTCTGAGCCTGAGTCTGGCCCCAGGAAGGTAATTAGTGAAGCTCTGTGGAATGAATACATGAGTGAGAGCGCGAGTCTGGCACCTTCCACTGTGACCTTCCTAGGGCCATGGCAACTAATGCTCCAGGTTAGCGTTGAAGGCTCACCTGGGTGAGTGCAGGAGTGGGTGGTGCATCTGTCTCTCCTCACGGCCAGTCCCATGGCCCTCTGCTCTGGGGGCCCGGTGCAGTGGCAGGTAAGCCGTGTCCTTGGGCTGCTGCCGTCCCCTCCTGCTCCACGCAGCTGCCCCTACGATGTGGAGCAGCACCCAGGGGCAGTGGCCCCGGCTGAGACCTGGTGCGTGGCCTTCTGCCCCGCCCCCCCCCCCCCGGGTGCCCACCTGTAGAAGCTGGGCAACTATACCTGCTTGGTGTTGGCAGCACACGCCGCCTGACCGGCACTTAGAACAGTGCCTGGTGCCATCCTAGAAGCCCACACTGTCACCTCCTTTCATCCTTACAAGAACATTGTGAGGCAGGCATTATCATTATGCACCCCTTTCATAGCTTGGCAAACCGAGGCACAGAGAGGTTAAATAACAGGTGCAAAGCTGCAGGTTGGACCCAGACAGTCTGGCTCTACGCATATGTAGAGGGCTCCCCAGCCCCGCGCTGCAGGCCCTGGGCTGGGAGTGGGGGGTTAAAGACTCCACTCTCCGCATTGTGCTGTGTGACAGTGAGCAAGCCAGTAGCCCTCTCTGTTGTACTGGCCAATGTACTGGTTTCCTGAAGCTTCTGTGACAAAATGCCACAGCCCGGATGGCCTGCACGGCAGAAAAGAATTGTCTCGCGGTTCTGGAGGCCACAGCCCAAATCCGAGGGCCGGCAGCGTTGTGCCTTCTGAGGCCATGAGGCAGGGCCTATTCCCGACCTCTCTCCCCGGCTTGTACGTGGCCATCTTCGTGGTCACGTGGCCTCTTCCTATGGGCGTATCTCCGCTGTGTCCACGTTTCCCCTTTCTAGAAGGACACAGCATATTGGCCGGGAGCCCACCCTATGACCTCAACTCGATTACTTCAGTGAGGACACGTCCTAAGGTCCGGGGTGAGGGTTACAACATTCGAATTGTGCGGGGCAGGGCGGAGGGGGGGGGACACGGTTCAGCGATGACAGCCACGGCCGCCGAGTTGATGTCCAGGCCCGCCCTGGCCGTCTCCTGGGAGGGTCTCGGGACCGCACAGAGTTTTCTCTCCTTACCCGGGCCCTGCAATCCCACGCTCTACCCTCGGGCCGTACGTCCGTCTCTGGGAGGCCCTGGCCATGCCAGCCGTGGCCTTGGCGTCATCTGTCGTCTGCGCCTTCCTCTCAGTGACAGTCCACGCGCAGGTCCCTCCCTGGGGTTCTTTTGCTGGGTGTCAGGCAGGAAGAGAGTCCAGTTCCAGCGCGGGTGTCCCACGTGTGTCCTACACAGCTGGCGGCCGCTGCCGCCGCGGCTGCAGGGGCCCGTGCAGACTGGACGGGCCTGCGGTAGGCGCCCGCCCGGGCTGGGGCGGCGGATCCCCGCTCCGGCCCCCGGAAACAGGGCCTTTGAAAGCAGAAACGCTCCCCTCTGAAAGGGGAAAAGAAAGTTCCTTCTCAGCATGGCCTTGGTGGCTTCTCTTCCCTGCGGCCCCAACCAGAGCACCCACTTTACCTTAGCAGGGGGGCAGGGAGACACATTAACACTTTTGTTTATGCTAATGACAAAACAACACCTTGTCTTTGGCTTTGATGCATCCCTAATCGCACCTCGATGGCTAGTAGCTTACCCTGGGTCAGGGCCAGTCCCAGACGTCTCAGAGCAAAAGGCCATCGCTCTTTCCCTCGGGTGATGTTTATGGCTCATTCTTTTATTCATTTCAGTTACACGAGCAATATCTGTGCGCGCCTTAGGCAGCAGAAGTGAGCCCAAAGGAAAAGGGATCACCTGCAACCTGCAGCTACGAATAACCCCTGTCGAGCATTAGTGTGCGTGCTCCGCCTCCTCTCCCCTGCACAGCTGGAGCACAGCCGTGTGCGCTCACATGCGTGTGTGCTCACATGCGTGTGCGCTCGCATACATGTACACTCCTTCAGGTGCCGCCCCCACGTGCCGCCCTCTCACCATGCCACTTGCACCCAACCTCCCACTTTTCTTCTTCTTTTTTTCTTTAACCAATGAACTTTATTTTTTATTACCAGTTTTAGGTTGAAAAGAAATTCCAGAGAGCTTCCATATTCACTCCCACGCTCCCCTGGGGAGAGCACCTGGCCCTGGGGTGGCACGTTTGTGACAACAGAGGAGCCAATGTGAGCCCGTTGTCATCGGTTAAAGTCCCGAGACGCCATCGGGCTGGCTCGTGGTGGTGACGAGCTAGGAGTTTCGGCAAAGGCGATGACGCGTGTCTGCCGTTGCCCCGCCGTACAGAGCGGCTTCCCTGCCCTAATCCCCCCCGCCCGGCTGCTCAGCCCACCCCCACGGCGCTGAGCTCACTTCCAGCTCCCGCGCTCGCCCAGGTGGGCCCTGTGGTCCGGCAGCACGCAGGTGAGCTTCCTTGCCCCCGTGGCTTGCCGGCTCCTTCCTGCCTGTCCTGGGAAACGATCCCCTGCCTGGGTCCCCGCTCGCCTGCTGAAGGGCATCTTGGTGGCTTCCAAATGTGGCGACTACGAGCAAAGCCGCCGTAAACTCACGTGCAGGTGCTCCTTGTGGACGTGAGTTTACAGCTCAGGAGGGCGGACACAGAGGAGCAGGCACGGCGGCTGGCTCACACGGTGCGAGCGTGGTTAGCTCCGTGGCCGGTTCCGTGGGTCCTGCCCACTCTGCTCGTGGCCCGGCCCCGCTTCCGCTCCGGAGGCAGCCACGTCAGGTGGGCTTGACCGCCAAGAGGGCGTCTCCCCTCTGGCCACACGCGTTGGCTCGGGATGGCCACGTGACCCGGGCCGCGCCAAGGAGAGAGCTCCCTGGGACGGTGCCCGTGTGGCCTGGACACAGGCCCCTGTCCCTCGGGAACCACTCAACACCCTGGCGGGCGGCAGCCGGAGAGTGAAGCCAGCACAGAGAAGGCACAGATGGGAAGAGACGTGTCTCGATGACATCGCTGTCACCCCTGGCTGTGAGGTGCCTCAAGTCTACAGCTGAGCTGTCTGTCTGCACCAGTCAGTACAATCCTGTTCTGCTGAACGGCGGGGGTTTCTGTCACTGGCACCCAAAACTCCTAAAATAAATGTTTTTACACCGTCCTTTTTCTATGTCAACAGATTTATGTGCACGTTATCATTAAAAATATAGTAGCCCTGGCCAGGCGCGGTGGCTCACCCCTGCCATCCCAGCTCTCTGGGAGGCCGAGGCGGGAGGATCGCTCAAGATCAGGAGTTCGAAACCAGCCTGAGCAAGAGCGAGACCCCCGTCTCTACTATAAATAGAAAGAACTTAATTAGCCAACTAAAAATATATAGAAAACATGAGCCGGGCGTGGTGGCGCATGCTTGTAGTCCCAGCTCCTTGGGAGGCTGAGGCAGGAGGATCGCTTGAGCCCAGGAGATTGAGGTTGCTGTGAGCTAGGTTGATGCCACGGCACTCACTCTAGCCTGGGCAACAAAGTGAGACTCTGTCTCAAAAAAATAAATAAAAGAAAATATAGTAGCCCATTTTGAACATTTTCATTAGGATAAGATTTGCATGCAATAAAATTTGCCCATTTAAGGCGCATAGTTATGTGAGTTTTGACACACGCAGCTGTGTGGCCCCCTCCACAATGAAGATACGGAACAGCCCCCTCACCACAAAGCCTGCTCACTCTGCGCCTCTGTGGCTGAACTCTCCTTCCCCAGCTGCTGGGAAACACAGATTTGTTTCTTGCCTTCCTCATCCTCCACTTTCCAGAACCTCACGTAGTGGACTCACACAGTGCGTAGCCCTGGCGCCTGGCTTTTCACTTGGCACCATGCATTTAGGATCGGCCGTATTGGCTGCTCCTTTTCGCGGCTGAATAGTATTCCACTGAATGGATTTACCGCAGTTAGTTCACAATTCCCCAGTTGGGATCCCCCCGGTCTGGGGGATCACGGGTACAGCGGCTACACACATCCACGCACGGGTGTTTGTGTGTGCGTTAAGTCGGTAGATTTCCTCAACTCTAGGGAGGTTCTGAGGCCTTCCAGTCAGGGCATTTGGGCTGTCGAAGGACTGTCCTCAACCTCCCCTCGATGCCTCCGGAAGACGGAAATATTCTGAGGATGAGAAAGAGCTGCTGGGAGGATTCTCTCTGCAGAGAGGACTGCCCTGCTCTGCCCTCTCGGCCCAAAGCCCGCCGGCGGTGAGAGGGTGAGACCCAGGTATCCCGTGGGGTGCACGGTGCCGTTCTGACAGGGCACAGTGTGGGGTGATGGAACCAAGCGAATCGGCATGCCCACCTCCTCCCTCACGTACAGCAGAACATCATGCTGCACCCCGAAAGCGTATGCAGTTAGGTCTGTCCATCAGCAAGGATGTCAGTCATTCAAAAGAGGAAAGAAGTATCCAGCGGTTCCCGCATGGAGATGATGATGACGATAGCGATCTCTAATGAGTCACTGAGGCCTAGTGCGGGTCTGACACCCATTTGCTATTTTGGGGGGGGCCTCACAATACTGTTGCAAAGGTGCCTGTCCCCAGTGCCACCACCAGGACACTCGGAGGTTGTGTGCATGCTCTTGGCCAAGGGAGGGCCGTGCCTTCGTCTGCCCCCGACCCCACGCTCTGCTTTCGCTCCTGACCACGGCTGACGGAGTTGCCCCGAGGGACCCTCCGTCCTCTCCGTGTGGCCGGGCCCCATGTGGTGCCTCGGTTAGAAGGCGCCCCCCAGGGCTGAGCCCAGGGTTCCCGCATGCCCCCACCCTGCTTCCAGCTCGCAGGCAGGCCCGGCCGGCTCCTCACCGCAGGCAGGCGCCCACGCCGGGAGACCTGGTTGGGAATGGAAAATACTTTGCTTGGATGGCATCCAGCCGGAGAAATACTGGGGCATTGACCGGCCGGGGAGCCACGCACCACGGAGAGCCAGGCGTGGCTGGGACCCGGGACAGGGAGACACACAGCAGGCCGCTGGCGGGGTGCTGCCCACAGCGGCTGACCAGAGACAGGCCCGGCCGGCTCTACCTCGCGCCAGCCAGGGCTGGCCGGGCAGCCGCTGGGCAGGTCGGTTTTGTTTTATGGCTGTGCCGTGTGGACGGCCTCGCCTTGGCCCGTTCGGATCTCGGTGAGAGGGACGGAAAATGTGTCCACTGTCTTCTCTCGCCCACAGATCGAGCCACCGCCCCTTCCCTGTGCTTCGTGCTGGCCCCCGGCCGCAAACTCGTTTACATAGATTTAATTAATGACCACGGATATGTTTCCACACACTCGCCTTCCCTCTTAGATATTTCCTGTGTTTCTGCACGGTGGGTTGCGTCTGCACCCCGGCTTGGTTTACACCTTTGCATTGTTTCTGCCATTAGCATCACTCATTCGTTCAACAAACGCCGGCCGAGCACTGGGGCTGCCGGAGTGCACAGAGCGAGTCTCTGCCGCTGGGCACTGACATCCTGCAGTTCAGGGACAGGCACGGTGACCAAGTGGCCAGCACAGCCCCGGGAGTCGGCAGTCGGCGCTCTGGAGAAGAACGCGCAGGCAGAGGGGCGGGGCTGCTGGGCGCGGGACGCAGCCTCTCTGCGGGGGAGGGGAGCGCGGGGGGTGGGGTGGAGAAGGGCAGTCCCGAGTGGACCCTAACACAAGTTTGCACAACTGACGTGCGAGCCCTGCCCCCCGCCTGTCTTTCTACCGTGGTGGCACAAGAGCCTGTCACTCGCATCCCTGTCCCGGCGGCCCGGAACGTGGAGAGGTGTGAGCTGGGTTTGGGTGGGACGTGGACGGCGGAATTTCACTGCTATTGTGAAAGATGAATTTTAATGTGGAATCTGTTTATGGCAAGTGACATTGACTCACCATGTACAGCAGGGCTATGAAATAGCCTCTAAAAATACATTTATTTAAGAAAATAGGCCGTGCACGGTGGCTCACACCTGTAATCCCAGCACTCTGGGAGTCCAAAGCCAGAGGATTGCTTGAGCTCAGGAGTTTGAGACCAGCTTGAGCAAGAATGAGACCGCGTCTCTACTAAAAATAGAAACATTAGCTTGGCGTGGTGACGCATGCCTGTAGCCCCAGCTACTCAGGAGGCTGAGGCAGGAGGATTGCTTGAGCCCAGGAGTTTGAGGCTATAGTGAGCTCTGATGACACCACTGTACTCTAGCCTGGGTGACAGGGCAAGACTCTGTCTCCAGAAACAAAAAAAGAAGGAAAGAAAGAAAGAAAGAAAGAAAGAAAGAAAGAGAGAAAGAGAGAAAGAGAGAAAGAGAGAAAGAGAGACAGAGAGAGAGAGAGAGAGGGAGGGAGGAAGGAAGGAATTAAAAATGCGCAGATTGGCAGTATCAAGTCAATAATGAAATAAGTTGTGCGCAGAGCAGCCCAAGGTGCTCCCAGTGGCTGACGTCTTGGGGACTCTGAACTGTCTCATTTGCTCCTCGGAATGATGGCTCATGGCAAGTCTGATTATCCCCACGTTATGGGGGAGAGTCTGGGGTTCCAGGGCTTAGTGGCTTCCTGCGGCCACCTGTGCAACAGAATGACTGAGCTTTCTGGTTACCTGCAGTTTTCCTTCTCCTGTGGATGGGGAAACTGAGGCCCAGAGGTCAGCCACAGGGTCAGGGCACAGCGGGCTCTGGCCCTGTCCAGGAGCTCCCCGGACAGCGAGCCCTGCCAGGCCTGGATGCCTCGCCAGGACACGGGGCCTGGACGGCGGCCACTCACCCTCTGGGCCCAGATTCCCACAGGCCGTGGCTCTGGGTGGGGAGGCTGCACCCCCAGACGGGAGCTGGCCTGCCCGCGGCGGGGCCGGGGCTAGGCCCTTTCTGCTGAGTCACCAGCGAGGCTCAGGCCTGACCACAGGACATTTCTGAGATTCCAGGGCTGGCTCCACGGAGGCAGACTGTGGCCCTGCGGCGGGTCCGGCCTCACCAGCCCAGAATCCCGGCCTTGCAGAGCTGGCAGGGCCCGTGGGGAGCGGGGTCCTGGGGGCAGAGGCTGGGAGGCAGGGGCCGTGCCCTCTGGGCCCTCCCTCAGCAGGGCCCCGGAGGAACGGCTAGGGGTCTGCCTTCCCATGCGAGCTAGCTGGGTGCCACCCGCAGCAGGAGTGGACGGTGGGACTTCAGGTGCGAGAGGTTCTGAGGCAGAAGACGAGGGGCTCAGAGCCTGCTCTTTTCACATGCTTTTGAATATTCTCCCAGTGGAAAAATTTAACCAATTTTAATATGTAATAATTCATTTGCATGTTTTAAAATTCAAAAAGTGTGAAAGAATGTATGGTTAAAAAAGTCTCCTACCCCAGCCTTAGGACCACGTTTTCCTGCCCACGGGTGAGCAGGGTGAGCAGCTTTCCGAAGCTCCTTGCAGGGGTGGCTTGTGCACATGCACCCAAACCTCTACGCTGTCCATGCAGAGATGTGCACACGTACGCTCGTGCACACGTATGTGCGTGTATCCTTTTATCCCAAAGGAAACAAAGGAACTTTGTCTTTTGACAAAGTTCATCCTTTGCATTTGGTTTCTCAAAAGTGCTGCCAGTTTTGGTGGCCAATGGGGGAAGCCGCTGGGGAACGTCGTCTGGCAAAGTATGGAGCGTGATCAGGAAGCTGTCGGTGTCCGGCGGATTTCTCTGAAGTCTTCGGTGACGCCCTGGAGGCGGGCGGGGCCCCTTTCCATTTTCGGGCTATGCTAGCAGAGGCTCTTGTCCTTGAGGACCAGGTTTGTTGCAGACAGTTGCTGCGGGGCTCCCTGCACCCTCAGGTACCCGTAGCTGCTCTGGGATCCTGAGCACCGACCCGCCTGTGCCTCGGTATCCCCTGCGGTGAGGAGAGAGGTGTGCACTCAACGAATCTGATCATCCCAGAGAGCCCGCAAGGCATCTAGGTGCGGAGGCTGGGCCACCTGCCACCTGCCATGCACGACCAGGGAGCCGTCCTGGATGTTCAGTGACAAGTCTGAGTGTGTCAGGGGACACCGCAGGCCAAGGATGCCTGTGGGGCAGGGGAGAGACAGAACGCGGCCCGGGTATTAGGAGGAGGGCCACCGAACACCTAAAGGACACCATTATGCTGTCTCTTTGTCCCAAAGTGATGCGATTTTGCCGTGAAAATTCTAATCCCACCAGGCAAAAACACTTTAATAGGACTGTGTTCTTTTTTATTTTTCCTTACTGAAAACTAAAGCTTAAAATGTTTAAACATTTTAAGTTAACGCTGTAACTTTTACACATTAGGTTGGATTAGCTTATAAAACACACACGAATCCTTAACGTTAAGATGGCTGAGCTGCAGGCAAGGTGGGGACACAGTATTTGGATGCTCACATCAACAGCAGGGTTTTCAGTGAAAGGTGGCCAAGTCGGCAGGCCCGCCTCCCTCCGCCCACTCCAAGACCCCGCTGAAAAACCGAGGAGGGATTTTTAAAACGTCACAAACTCAACAGGATGAAAAGAATGAAAGATAGCAGCAACACAGTGCAAAGCAGATAGACGAGGTATTTGTCAAACAAAGATTACGGGAGGCCATCGTCTCAGGCCAAGCCTTTGCGCCGGGCCCGACAGAAGAGGCCGACAGTCCAGCAGAGTCCCCAGGCTACGGGCCATGTCACCAGACTCAGACCAAGTTGTCGTTTGAAGTCAGGAAAAAGCAGTAACAGCCAATTTCCCAAACACTCCAGTTTAAAATCTTCTCTCGGCATGATAGTTAAGTTCCCTCTCTTTCATCCTCACACAGAAAAGGTAGCCGGAAGGGCCCTGGTATTAACTGATTAGTTACTTTTCTATCGCTCTGGCCCCTGTCCCCACCTTGGAGGACAAGCATCTTTGAAAGGCCTGGCGCGCGCGTTGTCTCTGCTCCGGCTTTCTCGGCCCTGCTCCGTCTACACAGCCAGCCTCCCCTGCGCAGCCCGTGGGAACACTTTTACGCTGGTTTTACAACGAAGCGTCGCCTGATTCTAGGATCTCAATTAAGCCGACCGAGATCTTCAAACCCCAGCTGCTGTAATTTTGTCTTTCGGCAGGTTGTTTCCCCTTCTCTCCACAGCCGTTGCGGTTATTTCTTGGATTAATCAACATCCAGAGGTGGTTGTCATAAAGTACGTCCTTTAAAGTTTAAAGAAACACTTTTACACTGAAGCGGATAGTCAAATGTGAAAAATCAAATCTGCAAATTTATGGAACGTGGGCCTCGAACTGCAAGCTGCTCTTGGGCTCGGGCTGGAGCAGGTTGGAGTAGCAGGAGCCATGGGAGGGCGACGCCCAGGAGGAGAGTGACATCCGCTCCCCGGAGCCACTATGCGTGTGCACAGCCTGGTCACCTGGAGTTTCATTCTGCAAGGAGAACAGTCACAGTGTCCACCCCACCACATGACACTCTGCGGTGAGCCAAAGCATTCATTCACATCGTGTGACACGACAGCCCCTCTAACCATCGCAAGAAGCTAAAATGTCGCTCACTCACTAAGCCAGATATTTAAAATATATTTACTATTTAAATCATCACAGAATAAACTGTTCTTAAAAATAGCATTTCTCCTTCCCTCCTACCCTTTCAAAAACGTTTTAAAAGTTAGAAATCTTTCCAAAGAAACATGTGTGGTCCCGTCCTTTGGGATAGAGAGTGTAAGAAAACTCACGGACAGAGTCAGAAGGTCTGGGACTGGGTATAGCCGTGGCCACGTCATCTCACTTTCTCATCGTGCACCTAGCTTCTCGTCTGTCCCTCATCCAGAAAGACGGCGGGACAGAATGGTTTTTATTTTGGTGACTCGGAGGTCTTCCGTGCATACCCCACGGTTTTCAGCCGTGCCGAGGGAAGGTCCGGCATGGACGGACGTGTGGTTCCCTGTCCTGCGAGCGGGACCGCCGCCCCGGCCGCCCCGGCTCCCTCTGCCGCGGGCCTTTCCCTACCCTGCGCCTTCGCCCGCGGCGCCGCCAGTGCTGTCCGTCTGAAACTCGAATCAGAGCATGACACCCTTCCTGAAACGCATTGCATATTCTGATATATAAACGGTGACTTCTGATGTGTGAAGGTCTGAATTCTATGACAAGACTCTCAAACGCAGCCTTTTATATCAATAATCTGACCGCGGCTACTTCTCCAGCCAGTTTCACTGCCCCCCGACTCCAAAGGCTAAGCGTCCTCCGCTGTCTCAGCGCACACCATGCTCTTCCACACCCGGCGCCTCCGCGCAGGCCGTTCCCCGGAATGCCGTCAACGTGACTCTCCCTCCCCCCAAGCCTAGCTGGAGCATCGCCTCCCCCCTACGAAGCCGAGGCCAATTGGATCGGCCCTTTTCCCGCAGTCTCGCGGCCTCGGTTACCCTGTCGCGTTGCTGCCCGCAACCTGGCCAACCAGCCTACAGGGGGTCTTCCGAAAGCTCACGGACTATGCGTGTTCTGAAAAAATTATGCGTGGATTTCAGACATTTTCTTGCACCAAAAGAAACTCATGCTAACTTGTTACAGCATGTCTGGACAGGATGTAGTTTGAGTCCCTAAGAAGAGTAAGACATCAGTTAGAAAAGAGCCCTTATCCGAGCACCGGGAATACTGCTAACGTTGAAGCAAGAACAAACGGCAAACTGATGGGGAAGCAAACTGGGTGGAAGAAGGGTGGACTCACGGATGCTGTATGAGAGGTTACGGAGACCGTGCCCTGAAGAAACCAGCACGGCACAAATGGATAACTTGCGTTAAGAAAGGACAGGTCGATGTTGAAGATGAAGCCCGCAGCGGCAGACCATCCCCATCGATTTGCTGGGGCAAAAATTAATCTTGTCTGTGCCCTGGTTGAAAAGGACCGAAAAGGAACAGCAGAAACATCAGCCAACACCACTGACATCTCGACTCGTTCAGTTTACACAGTTCATACCCAGAAAATTGAAGTCGAGCAAACTTTCCACTTGACAGGTACCCAAACCGTTGCACCCAGATCAGCTGCAGATGAGAGCAGAGCTTTCGATGAAAATTGCAAGCAAATGGGACCAAGATCCGGAAGCATTTCCTGGGAGCATTATTTATGTAGCAGGAGAGGAGCATGGCCTTGCCAGTGCCATCCCAGGGCAGGGTGCCCCAGGTGAGACCCGTCTGCTCCCAGCCAGCCAAGAAAACGACGGTGAAACTTCCGCCTTACACGAATAGCCATTCACATGTCGGCAAGACAGGGGCTTGAGCGAGCCAGCTACCTTTCTAGGAAACCATGTTTTGGTGCCATGGACATCCTCGCAGGTGTGCCGGGTGCTGGAAAACATGCAACGCGGGCTGTGGGGTTTGTAGGGTTAACGGGCTCTCTTGGGCAGCCTCGTTCGTTTTTGGATCTTTACAAATACATTGTCCCTCTTTGAGGTCCCCACACCTAAGCATCTCCTCGTCCCCAGTGGCAGTGGCGGTGGGCCCCCAAGTTCCCGTGGTGACTAAGACAAGCCACGGGACACGGAGGAGCTGGAGGCCACGGCAGCCTTCACGTTGGAAGCCAGCACGTACTCCGGGATGGTGGGCTTTAAGGAGAGAGTGTGTTTTAAGCGTTAAAAGTATTGACTCGCTAAACATAGATGTGAGACCCTGCTTGGGCTTTTATATTAATATTTAACTGACTAGAAACCTGAAAAATGGCCCAGTCCTCTCTGTAAGTCTGGGAGGCGCTGCTGCTCCAGTCCGTCACCTCCTCTGTCCCCGTCTGCCGCCTCTAGCAGATAACGGCTCCTGTGCCAGCTGGTCCCGCAGTCCGTGCCCAGCACGACCCCTGCAGCCACGGCCAGAGCTGTGCCCGGACCCAGCACCAACTGAAGTGACAACCTCAAGGACATCCTTAGAGGAGCCAGGCTTGGGCTCGACACGAGGAAGATCTTCCAACGTGGTCCACCGTCCTGGCATCACTTCTTCATGCCGTGTCCACTGAAGACCCGCCAAGCACCAGGCTGTGTGTGAGGGTGCGGCCACCTCTTGGGCTCAGACGCGGCCTGGGTGCCGGAATGAGGGGCTCGGGGCGAGCGCTCAGCCCACGAAGCGGAGGGTGGACCATCCTCCTCAGTGAGCCGTGAAAGATTCCGCCCTGGACTTGGGGCAGGACACGCTTGCCAAGATGCCCCCTGCCGCTTGCGGCTCCGTGCCCCGGCCCCGTACCCCTGCCTGGGGAGGGGGGCAAGAGGCCAGCGGGGGGGGGGGCAGTGCGGCTCGGCAACGGAGCAAGAGCTCCGGCCACCACCCGGGTGGACGTTCTGTGACCGTGGGCAAGTTGAGTCACCGCGACAAGCCTTGATTTCCTTGCCTCTAAAATGGGGGAATAGCAGTCCTGTCTCACAGGGCTGTCGTACAGCTTAAATAAAATGACCCAGGCGGGGAGCCCAGCCCATGCCTGACGTGCAGCAAGCGCCCCGTGTGCGCCAGCTCCTCCTCTTCTCGCCACTTCCTACGGCAAACCAGCCCCTGGGACAGCTGGGGCCAGGGCGGGGGACGGATGGGGACCCTAGCCTGGTGCCCCCATGGGCCAGTGTCGTGCACCAGGAAGATCGTGCCAGCCTCGGATATCATTTTAAAACCTTCTAGTGGCCACATTTTAAAAAGCGAGAAGACTAGGTGAAATACATTTTAATAACATATTTTATTTAACCCGATAGACCCAATATGTCCTTAGGACACACGCTCACGGCCGCGGTGATTACTGTAGTGAAATCTTTAGCGCCCCGCCTCTCCTGCTGTTAATAGGTCTTCGAGGCCGGCTGCCATTCTGTTCTCCCCACACGTCCCGATGCAGAGGAGCCGCATTCCGAGTGCTCAGGGGCCACGCGTGACTCGTGGCTGTTGCACTGGGGGACAAAACCCTGTATCGACCCCAGTCCCACAGCACGGAGGCGGGACGATCCCAGCCCGAAGCCTGGGCGAGCAGGTCCTCCAGGCAGAGAAGGCGGGTGGCCAGGGACAGCCAGGTGTGTCCCTGAGAGAATTTCAACGGGGCCTGCAGCAGGGATGCTGGGGTGCACCCGGGAATTGGGGTGCATCTGTGGTCCCCCAACCCCACCCAGCGGGCCCCTCACACAGTGACGGAAGTGACACTGGCCGTTGCTGCTGCCACCTGACTGTTGTCCTGTCTGCTGGTGCTGCCCGGCGGCGGCAGCGGCGGCCCGCGTGGACCTGCAGGTGGGCCTGGGGGACAAGTCTCCGTCAGCTCAGGCCGCCGCCCGGCAGCTCCCCGTGAAAGGCCTGCCTTGTGCGCCCGGGTGTGCCTTGGCCGCCAGCGACGTCACCGAAGCCCCTTCTCATAAATTCCAGCTCCAAAGTTTGCAGCTATCGGGAGGAAGTTTCCAATTGCTGGCTCACATGTGGGAAACCATGTAAGCAGCTGAGAGGCCCTTTTGTCTGGGGCTTGGAGGGGCGGGCGGCCAGGCGGGAGGGTGGCCCGTCCCCGGCAGCGGCGGGTGCGGAGGAAGCGGCTGCATTCAGGGTTAGGGAAGGCCCGTCAATCATTACCACCCATCGGGCGCAGGTTCCATAAATCACCTGCGACGGGCTTGGCGGCAGGTTTGTTCTCCAACCAATGCATCAATCCGGGCAGGGGTCGCTCCGGAGACGCCAGGCCGAGGGGAGGGGCGCTGGGGGTCGGTGAAGGGGCCACCCGGGGCCCAGACCCCCAGGGCCCTGCCGAGGGGAAATCAAACCCTGTTCCTTTAACTTACTGGAAAACAAGGCCGTAAAAATGGAACTTGTACTAATAAAACCCCTGAGCTTCTGAGGAGCAAAACGTGGCTCTGAGACCAAGTTCCTTTTCATGCTTGACTCTGAACGGGAGTCTGGGGAAATGCTAAGTTTGAACTTTCCCTACACCCTTCCTGCCTCTGGATGCTGCAGGCTGCCTCGAATTCCTCAGAGCCATAAAATAAGGAGGAGAAAATAGTCACATCACTGCAGCAGAACATAAGCTAGATTTTTCCTGATTTGCAGAAAATCGTGTGCTATTTAAAAAGACACGTCATGTCGTTTTTTTTCTTTCTTTTTTAGCATTCCCGAGCAAAGAGGAAAAAAAGGCAGTTGGGAATATTAGCTCGGCTCAGCACCTAATTTGGAAAGACCCCATGTTTGGTGATGGACTTGGAGAAACAGGCCTTCATCTGCATTTTCCGAAGTTGCGACATGCACACTTTCAGTCCCTCTGCCCCTGAGGCTCTGTCCTCCCGACCTGGGAGAAGGACCCTGCCTCTTGGGGCTCCTGGGGCCATGGGGCACATTGGCCCATGGCTGGGAAGCTCAGTTGACCCTCAAGGGGGTGAGCAGGCCTCCTGCACATTCACCGTCCTCACGGGACTCTGCCAGCCCCACCTGCTGCTGTCACCGGGCATCGTCAGCCCCTTTTGGGGAGGGTGTCCCAGCCTGCAGGTCCGGAGCCCCCGTGGTGTCGAGGTGGGTGGGTGGAGCCGAGCCTGGGGCTGCCAGGATGGCCCCCGGAAGTGGGCTTGGAGTGTGTGTTTTGATGACTCCTTGACAGGCACTTGCTTTCTGTCATCTTCCTCTTCCTCTCTGGAGAGAGGTCAGGAAACCGGGGCTGGCTGCTGCAGGCCTGCGCTCGACTGAGCTGCTGGCAGGAAGGCCAGGAGCAGATGCGCGTGTCTCGGGGCCAGGCCCAGGGGGGGGCCAAGGGTCTGCCTAGAGAGGCCTCCGAGGGCAGGGGCCACGGCGGGGTTCCCCAGACCACCCCCCCTTGCTGTGGCCCTGGCCCAGGCCTGGCCTCCTGGTAGGGTGACACAGGATCCCTGGACCCTTGGCCCCACCCTGGGCCTGGCCCCGAGACACGCACATCTGCCTCTAAAGCAGGCCCTCCCAAGGCGGAGCATGGGCATCTGGGCCCCTGTCTGGAAGAAGCCACTGCCAGTCCTCTCTGGGGTCCTCAGGGGAAAGGGCTGAACTCAGCCTGGGAGGACAGTGCGCCTCCACCCCCACGAAGACAGCCGAGCTCAAGGCTGGGAGGTCAGTGTCCCGCAGGGGAGGGGCCCCGCCTGGCCTGCTTTAGAGGCAGAGAGAAGGTAGGCTGGCTGCAGGGTGCTTGGGCCCAGGCGGCATATCGGGTGGGGGGTCCCATGCTGTGCTCTTCATGTAAGGACACAGGAGCAGCCCAGGTCTCCGTGGGCCAGTTACGGGCGGGCTGGGTTGTACGATCCCATCAGTGGCCCTTGGAGTGGGGTGGGCGTCTAGACCATCGCCCCATGCTGTGCAGGGGAACCGAGGCCGGGAGGGACAGTGACATCCCTGCAAGGCCTGGATGAAGCAGAGCGAGCCGGGGCCAGAGCCCCATGCTGCATCCGACTCCCAGGATCTCCCCACGTCCCTGCCGCCTGGGGTGCACGGACAGCAGGTGGGGGCCCCAGCCCCGAGACCCATGGCTTCGCTGGGGGTCTAGGACTGACCACAGCTCCCTCACTCCCTCCTTGATTCACTGATCCCGTGAGTCAATGACTGTTAATGAGCACCTACTAGGTACCCCAAATTATTTGGGGTGCCTGAGTTGCCAGGGGGCTGGGAACAAGTCTGTGGCCTCGGGAGCCGCTGGTGAGCCTGCAGGCGGGGCAATCCACCGGGCAGCATGGAAACCAGGCAGCGTTTCTGCGGCTCTGGGGCCGCGATGGTGTCCCGGAGGCCCCTGGGCGTGTGGGGGGAGACACGGGCCCCTCTGGGCTGAGACCTGAGACAGTAGGCCACTCGAGGTCTAGTGCAAGAAGTCACCTGACCCACAGGCCCAAATCTTTGCCTCTTGTTAAGCCCTGGAGCCTTCAGCTGGCCTCTGAGAGAGGCACAGACCAGGAAATAGAGGCACAGAGAGGTTGCTTCGCTTGTCTGAGGCCACACAGTAGGCGAGGAAAGCGAGCGGCCAAGCTGGGGATGAGCCCGGCTCCTCAGGGTGACGCCCGGGGGAGGTCTCGAATCCAGCTCTGCGCTGGCCCAGAAGCTTCCGCTTAGACAGCGGAGGGCCCGATGGTGGCTCCTCCCAGTCTCCACCGCTCTCGCTGAGCAAACCCTTCGTCGGGGAGGTGCTTGCGACCAGCACCCTCCAGCCCCCACCGCAGCGGTACTGGGGTTCTGGGGGCCGTAGGGCAGGAGGGTCATGAGGGCCTCCCGTGTGCTCCACCCACAGCTGCCAGCACCGGCAGCCCCCATGGCACAGCTGCCCCTGGGCCGGGCAGCGTGGAGAGACGCAGTTGAAGTGCCAGGGACCTCCCGGGGTCACGTGCACCCCCATCCCCTAGCTCCTGGGGGTGCTCTGGGAGCCAGCCTGGGCAGGGCAGGTGGGGAGCAGAAGGGCAGGTGGGGTGAGGAGGAAGCTCGGCCCTGGCCAGTGGCTCCAGACCCTCTCCTGCCGGGTCCCGTGCGCTCTCGGTGGGGTGGGGCGTGGACCCTGTGTCCTCCTGCTTCCTGTTCCTGGGACACAGGGGTGTGGGCGCCTCTGCCCTGAGAGACTTCAAAGGTGGGGAGCCCCAGCACTGCTCAGGGGACCACACCGCCAGGAAACTCCAGGCCACAGGGCTGAGCTGGAGCCTCGGTCCCTGCCGGGGGGTCCCAGCAACGCCGGCTGACCCACCGCTCGCTGACTTCACAGTGGTGCTGGGGGCTCCCCAGCAAGTTGGGGGGAGGTCAGGTGGTGTCAGAACTCAGGATTGGGGCCAGGCACACCTGGGTTCTTTTCATTTGCCAATCCTGAACGATTGACTGACTGGCCTCAGTTTCCCCTCTGAACCCACCTCGTGGGGTGTTTGCCTGGGGAGCGAGGTCAGGGCTGTGTAACCCTTGGCCTGCTGCCGGCACTCCCTGGAAGGTTCCAAGGGCTCACACGTCAGCTCTCGGAAGTCACCATAAATACTTTTGCGGGGCCTTGGGTCACACTTGGACAGGGGCACATTGCAACTCCTAGTTCTGGATTTTTGTCGGGAATGTGGGGCTGCTCCCTTCAGCCCTCGTCTGGAGCACAGGGGGTGCCAGCGCAGGGGCTGGGGGTCCTCAGGCTCGGGGTCCCGGCCCACCTTCCTCTGCCCCCTTGCCCTCTCCTTGGCACCCCCGGCTTCCTGCCCGGGCCCCGGCCTGGCTTCCCTTACTTGCAGGGGGAGAGCAGCAACTGCCTGTCCGTGCGTTTCTATTTCTGCACCTTCCGCTTCCTGGCCGGTGGCTGACTGGCGGGCTTGCTTCGGAAAGTCCTGGAATCCACAAGGCCAGCTGGTTCCCCAGGGAGGATATGGAGGCCTCAGATTTCCTCCTCCCCAACAGCCCTGCAGGAGTCCAAGGGTCGGGCACCCCAAGGTGTCGGGCTGGCCAGCCAATGAGTGAATGAATGAAGGAGTGAACGAATGAGGGAGTGAATGAATGAAGGAGTGAATGCATGAGGGAGGGAGCGCAGGGCAGCATTGGCCCAGGGATGGACGGGGCACTCGAGGCAGGCAGGCCTGCTTCTTTTGGGCATTCACTGATTAGCGTCACAGACATGTATTATGCACCTACTGCATGCCAGGCGCTGCCCCAGGCTCTGGGTGAACAGACATGCACACCGTGCTGTGCTTTGTCCTCTGAAACAGCCCACGAGGTTGGCACCGTCACTGCCACAGTTCTTTAGGCGAGAAAATGAGTCTTCCGTGATTTGTCTGAATTCACACAGCTACGGAACAGCCCGGAATCCACACGCAGGGGGTGGAACTCCAGCAGCTGTGTCTACCCACCCTCTTGCACCAGTGGGTGCTGGTGGTGGTGCTGATGAGGGCGGGGTGTGAGAAAGAGAGAGGCAGAGACAGAGACAGAGAGCGGGCGGGCAGTCACCGGAGGTCTGAACCGTGGAGTGCATTTTTTTTTATAAAAGCTGGTGCTCCGGTGTCGAGGCCAGCCGTAGCGCCCTGGCACGGCCGCGCGGGCGCCGGGAGCGGCGGCCCGGCCTTGCGCCGGTGGGCGCCGCGAGGTTGAGGCCGTGCTGGGCTCAGAGGCAAGCAGGGCTGCACCAGCCCTGGCCCCGGAGTGAGAGCTGCCTGGGAGTCACACGCCCCTGCCTGGGCCTCATGTTGTCACCGCGGAAGGAGCCAGGGGTCCCACTGGGCAGGTACGAAGCTGGCCAGCTGGTACGACGGGCGTGGCCAAGCTGGCACCCCACGGGGAGTCTGGGGGCCAGGCTGAGTCCCTGCTCCTCACTACTCGGAAGGCTCAAAATGATCCCTTAAAAATTTTCCCCCAACCGTCCTTCCAGCTCTCCACGCCTAAGAACACAGGGAGGTAGACGCTGGCTGCTTGAAAAACGGAGCTGTTCCAGCCATGCGTTTCTGGAACCTGTTTTCCCCACAAACTGGTGCAGCAAGAGCGTCTTTGGGTGTCAATAAATACAGAAAGATTGGCACCGTCGCTGTAATTGGCTTGCAGTATCCCCTTTTGCGGTCGCATCGTAATGTCCCGTCCGACTCCCATGTCGATGGGCGTGAATGTTGTTTCCAAGTCTCCCGTCACAAGCCACTCTGTGCGGAACAACCCCGGACACACACATTCGTGTGAACAGCTCCCTGGGATGAATCCCTGGAGGGATGATTTCTGGGTTAAAGGGTTTGCAAATGTTGCATATCGTTTCCTGCAGGAAGTGCCTCTATTTTTGAGGAAGGCAGAGGGCGGGCCCTCGCCGCGGCACTGCGGGGTTCTTCATGAACAAGCACGTGGCTTGTTCTTTATCAGAAGTCTTGCTGCCTGACTTGACTATAAGAGCAACGCATCTCCGTGCAGAAAATCCCGGGAGCAGGGGAAAGTACGATACAGAATTGAAATGACCCGTCACGCCACGCACAGATGACCTAGCCCTCGAGCACCTGTGTCAGCAAATGTCATACCGCAAGCCTTATGCTCTTAAGGAGTCTTTGAGAAAATAATAAAAACAAATCCTTTATTAGAACTTGTGTTCACTGCAGAGATATTGTGAAACGTGGGGCACCCAGGGCCCCTGTTTTTCGCGGCAGCGTGTTTGCTGTGCACACGCAGACGTCTCACTCCCCATAATCGGTATCACGTTGAGGGCTCAGTGTCGTCTCTTGCATTTTCACTGAACGGATCCTGATTATTTCCCCATGGCACTAAGTAGTTTCTGAAAACATGGTTTTTAGTGGCTGAATGATGTTTTGTAGAGCAGATGGTTTAATAAGTGATCTGTGTTTCCCGACTCCAGCCTTTAGGCATTGCGGACGATTCTGTGATGAGCATTCCTGCACATAAGTCTTTGCACACACTTGGGCGGGTTTCCTTAGGGTGAATCCCTAGAAGCCAGATACAAAGTCTAGCTAAATCCTGCCAAATCATCCTCCAGAAAGCTGGTACCAATTACATTCCCACCAGCGTTGTGAGAAAATGCCGCCACCAATACTGCCGAGTCATGTACTTTTTCGTCTGTGACCACTGCAGATGGCATTCCATGTCTTTGCTTACTATCGAGAAGCGACATCTTTCTGTAGGATTACCGGCCATTTGTGTTTTGCTCATGAAATCCCCGTTTGTCTGTTAGCCCGCGACCCAGTGGCCTGCTGATCTTATTGATTTGTAAGAGCTTTTTGTATAATAAGAATATATTAGTCTTTCATCGTATGTGTCATGACACTTTCTCAGTGTCTGTGGAATGGTCAGTTTATTCTTTTTCCTTAATACGAAAGGGTTGGTGTGAGCAAATGTCTCATCAAGCTTCTTTGTGGTCACTCTTCTTTTTTTCTTTTTTTAATTCAGAAAGGTCTCTCTTAACTAGCAAGTGGTTGACTGTACATTTCTCTTTTCAGCGGCCGGGACAGCAATACCTCAAGTAGAATCTGGAGTTTTTCAGTGTAGGGGCAAATGGTGACCAGACAGCCCCTTTCCCCAGCCGGGCCTGGGTCCCCCCCTTTCCAGTCCAGGTGCGGAGCCCACCTGCCCCGCTGCCCCCTGGGGACCAGCTTCATTGGCGGCAGAACAGCAAGAGTGGATTGATGTGGTTCCTTTTTGAAGCGCCTTTGATGACATTCTCTGTGGGTGGGACAGGGGTCTGGCTTCCCAGGGGACAAGCTGTCACCCCAGTGGGGGTACCTCTGCCACGCCACCTGTGTGCACCGTCTGACCTGCCACCCGCCTGTCCCTCCCCCTGCAGCCCTACCCCTCCATCCGGGGCTGTGATCAGTGGTCTCTGTCTCTGTGTGTCCCGTGTCATTCCCCCCCACTTTGCCCCGTCTGACCCTCGATCCTGGGCTCTCACTCCGAATCTCCCTTCTCTCTGCCTTGGCAGGTCTGGTGCCTGCTGACTGTCGCATCTCGCTCCTGGGACGAAGCTTCCGAGGAAGTGCGTGACACCCCACAGAGCCCACCCTGATCTCCGGTGCTGGCCCTGCACCTGCTCCAAGGGCCCCCCGTGTCCTGGGCCCCCTTGCCAGCTGGGAGCACCCACCGTGTCCTGTTCCAAGGGACCCCTGTGTCCCGGGCCCCAGTGCCAGCTGGGAGCACCCACAGCCTCCTGCTCAGTGTCCTCCAGGAAAATGAGGCTGGAGCCCCGGAGAGAGGCACCTGAGCACAGTCCCTGCCACCTCTGCGGGGCCACACCCCAAAGGTGCCCGGCATGGAGGAGACAGCACCCCACATTCTGCAGAAGTCAGCGCAGGAGGACCCCATTTGTGACCGTGGGAATCGCCAGCATTTCCACGACCTCCTCTGCCCCGGCTCCTGCGCTGGGCACGTTCCACACGCTGACTCAGGCGCTCTCCGAGGCAGCCCTGCGAGCGGCTTGTCGCAGGCAGGGAAGCGGCACACAGGCTCTGCTGGCTCGGGAAGGGGCAGGCCCTGAGCCTGAGCACACCGTCCGGGGCTCTAGATCCTTTCCCCATCCTGCCCTGCCGGACGAGGGCAGGGGCAGCCCCTAGAGAGGGCTAGGAGCCGGGGGTGCAGGAAGAAAGGGAGGGAGGCCAGCCACAGTCCGAGGGAGCTGACGAAGCAGCCACAGGGAGGGCGAGGGCATCCTCCTCGGCCCAGGGATGGCAATGGGTGCAGATCTCCCTGGGACAGCCTCTGACCTACCTCCCATCCGCCCACCCACCCTTATGCCACCCGCCCTCCATTCACACATTCCCTACCACCCACCTCCAATCCGCCCCACCCACCCTTATGCCACCCACCCTCCCATCCACCCTCCATTCACACATTCCCTACCACCCACCCCCCAATCCACCCACCCACCCCCATCCCATCCACCCTCCATTCACACATTCCCTACCACCCACCCCCCAATCCAACCCACCCACCCCCATCCCATCTCCCCTCCCCACCCTCCCCCATCCCCTTCACCCTCCCCACCCCCCCATCCACACCCCCTCCACTCACACCCTCCCCACCACCCTCCCATCCGATACCCGCCCACCTGGGATGGTTAATTTTATGCGTCAACTTGACGGGGCCACGGGCCCAATATCTGGCCACACATAATTCTGGGTGTACCTGGGAGGTTCCTGGATGAGGCTAACGTTAAGATCTGTAGACAGGTAAGGCAGATGCCCGCCCTAACGTGGGTGGGCCTGGTCCAGTCCCTCAGGGCCGAACAGAAAGCAAAGGCCGCCGCTGGCGCAGGTGACAGGGCTCTCCCGCCTGGCTGCCTGGAGCGGGACTTGCTCCTCTCCCGCCGTCGGGCTCAGACCGAACCATCGGCTCCTGTGGGCCTGGCGCCTGCGGCTTTCAGACCAGAACCGCACCTGCAGCCCTGCGGGGCCCCAGCTCGCCCACGGCAGGGGATAGCGTGAGCCGGTTTCTTATCGCAGACCTTGTTATGCACACACACGTCGTGTTGATTCTGTTTCTCGGGGAAACCCTGACCGGCGCCCGCCCGTCCCTCCACATCCTGGGGTGGCGTCTCCCGTGTGTGCCGGGGCCCGTGCCGTACGCTGGTCAAAGGTTCCTCAGACACACACAGACTCATGTGCACACCCACGTTCGCGCACGCTTACACACAAACACACGGACTCGCCCAGGCCCCACACCCACGCACAGCACACAGGAGGGTCGCAGGCCTGTGTGTCCACCCACAGATGCACGCATGCACACATGTGTGCTCCAGATAGCCACAGAGATATCTGCACACTAGCAGGCGCCCGGGCGTGTGAGCTCAGACCCACACCACGCTGCGGCCGCGGGAGGCAGGAGGCACGCACCCCATGGACACGGGCACATGCCCCAGCATGCCAGGCACACATGTACACACATGCATGTGCATGCACATTCATGGACTCACGTGGGGGACTTGGCCGGCCCACACAGCTGCACAGGCAGACGCGCAGACGAGCAAATACACCTACGCACGCATACACGCACACGCACCGAGCAGCCCACGGTGGTACATATTTTCCACGTTTCTTGCTGCTAACCAAAGTCACCAGTTGGAACTTGCTTGATTGCCGCTGCAGAGAAGAGCCGTCAGCAGTTCCAGGCTCATGCCAGCACGCAGGGTGGGTGCCCTGCAGTCCTCGCTGCCTGGTAACCAAACCCAGGCCCGGCCTCAGGAATGCCGGGCGGGGGAGGGGAGGGAAAATGCCTTCACCCCGTAATTTAAGCATCACGGCCCAGCCTGGCGCTGCCGTGCCCCGCCTGCCGCGGGCACGAGGGGCCGGCGTGGCCAGCGGTGCTGGGGCCTGGAGTCGGCCTGTGCCCCACGCCGTGCCCAGAGCCCTGCTCCGTCACCGCTCTGGCCTCCTCCCAGCTCCCTCCCGCCAACCCCCTGCGGCCCTGCTGGGCCCCCACGTGTCCAGCCTCCTCCCTCCTGTGTCCCCTCCTCGGGCCGCCTCCAGCAGGCTGCTCCTTGGGGGGCCCTGCAGCCCCAGCCACGTCCCCCCACCCTGAGCTCCAGGTGTCCACGGCTCTGTGGGGCCTCGGCCGCTGTCCTCGCAGCTGCCCCCCGCCCTCCCGCCCTCGCCCTTCCCCTGCTGGCTCTGGAGAAACCCGCCGGGTGTGGCCCCGTCTTGAGCCGTCTGGGGGGTTCCCTCGGCAGCCACAGCCGTGGGACTGGGCAGTGGGGCCCTCGGCATCCTGCCCCCTGAGGCCCAGTCAGACTGTGGGCCGAGGGAAGACTGCCAGCCACGAAGTGCGACCCCGTCCCAGCCCGTGGTCAAGACCCTCGAGGGCTTCCTGTCATCTGGACTCAGGGACGCGGCCTGTCACCCAGGTGTCCTCTGTGGTCACACCCGTCCCTCCCACTGACACTGGTGCCCTGGCAGTTTCCTGAATGAACCATGTTCTTCCCCGCCACGGGGCCTTTGCCTGGCTGTCTCTGCTCAGATCTCAGGTCCGGAGTCCCGTCCTGGGGCGACGTCCTCCCTCACTTCCCACCAGACACGTCTCCACTCAGCACAGCCTGCAGGACACCAGGGGTTGCTCTCTTTTGTCAACGTTCACAGTTACTCGCATTTAATTCACAATTCGAGTAGTGTCTTTCTCTGCTCCACTCACACTCCACTCAGGACGTCACCTGATGTCCGCCTTTCAAGGATGAGTTTTCTGGGCTCTTCCTTCCGGGCGTCCCTCAGGCCAGAGCGGTGCCCGTTCAGCAGCGTGCGCCTCTCTCCAGGCCAGACGGCGCTGAGGTGGGGCGGGGCGGGGCTGGGCCGGGGAAGCACCGGCTCCCTGAGCAACACGACGGAAGGTGAGGGGAGCAGGCCCAGCTGGGGTGCCGGAGGGCTCGGCAGGTGCGGGAATCCCAGGTGCCGACGACGCAGGCAGAGTCTGGCTGCCCCGCCCTGCGGTCCACCCCAGCCCACCCTGCTCTGGGTGCCTCTGCCACTGGGGGGGCCTTGACCACCGGGAGCCCTGCTGTGCGCAGAAGAGGGAGGGCGCCGGGGACCCTCTCGCTGGTGGCAGCAGGGTTGGAAGAGGGTCCCCACTCTCCCCTCCGCTCACATGCGGACTCTGGTCACCCGCCCTCTCCAGATGTGGCCACCACCCCGGCCTCCTCGTTCTCCGGCTCCTTCACTCCTGCGCATCCGTGCCGGCCCGCGGACAGGCACCTGGCCTTTGTTCCTGCCTGTCGCAGCCCGTCAAAGGGACAAAACCCTCGCCCGCGTGGAGCTCCCAGTGCAGAGGGACAGCCGGGCAGGGGTGGGGGCTCTGGTGAACGTGCGACTGTGGATCAAACCAGGCCCCAGGCCCCGCGGGGCTGCTCAGGCTGCGTGGAAGCTGCTCTGCGGCTGCCACCACATGGGGGAGTTGGGGGGGACAGGGCAGGACCCCGCCATCGCCTGCTCCCAGGCCCCGCTCTGCTGGGTGGAGGCGCAAAGCCGTTATCTGGTGCGAGAAACTGCGGGGGCCGGCCAGGCCCCGGGGACTGCGCTTTCCCACAGTCTTCTCCCGGCCCCTTTCCCAGGCCCGAGCGGGGGAGAGGCCGTGGGCGGGCCCCGCGGTGTGGACGGCCGGCCGGTCCCTCCTTCCCCACGGCTTGGGGGCCAGTGTGAGGGGGCAGCCGAGACAGGCAGCCCTTTTTGGGCTTCTGTAGCTCCCTGCCACCTGAAGTTGCCCCCTCTTTCCGTGGTACCAGCACTCCGGCCTCGCCAGCTTCTCCTCCACTTTTGGGTCTTCTAGCAAGCCATACTCCATGCGACCACAGGGCCTTTGCACGGGTTTTTCTGGCCCTGGGATGCTCTTCAGCCCCGCACCCCATGTGCCCCTCACCTCATGTGCCCCTCACCTCTCCCTTAGGCCATTCCCGGCCTTAGACGAGATGGGCCACACCCCACCGGGGCACATTGTAACTTTACCTGCAGCCAACACTGAGGCCACCGTGGGTCCTTGGTGGCAGGCCCCGGAGGCAGGCAGGGAGGGCGGCTGCCCCGCCCAGCTCTGGCCCCACGGAGGCTCGGCAGTGAGGGAGGGGGGAGCTCCGGCCCCCACTCTCACGTTCCGCTCCAGCTTGGTGCGGGAGAAGGGGCGTCTGGGCTCCCCATCCGCAGAGCCTCCCAGCCCGGGACACCCCGTGTCTGTCCCCTACCCTCCTCGCTACGGGTTAGCGCTGGGGCCCCGAGCCAGCCGCCCCCCTGCCATGGACAGGCATCCCTGTCCTCCCCAGCGGTGTCTGGGGGTCTGGGGCCAGATCAGCTTTGCAGGGATCAGAGGCTGTGTGGCGCGAGCCCTGCTTGGCAGCGCCGGCTCTCCCTGGGTCCCTGCCGGCACACACACGTGCAGCTGTCTCCCCGACCTGGCGCAGACAGCTCTCTCGGGCCTTGAACCTCACTAAGCACAGACGGGGCGAGACACGCTGCCGGGGCGCTCGGAAGAGGCCTGGCAGGACCAGCGGAGCTGCCACGAACAAGGGAAGCCAGCCCCGGCGGCAATGGGTTTACTGGGAAGTTCTCCGCGTGCCCGCCCCGGCCAAGAGTTTCACATGCCTCGGCTCATCTCGCCATGCCCGATGCAAGAAGAGAGGCTCAGAGAGGGGGTGTCACTTGCCCAGGGTCACACGGCACATGACGGGGACTGAACCTGAGTTTCTCCTGGCACCACGGGCCAGATCCACCCGGGCCACGTGCTGGTGTTGTGCTCGCCACCTCCTTTCCCTCCATTTTCCCAGCAGAGTCAACTGATTTTTTTTTTTTTTTTTAATTCAGGTGCAATTTACATACAGTAAAACAGCCAGGTCTTATGTGACCAGTCAATGACTTCTTCCACGTGGGCGCACCTGTGTCACCGGCGCCTGGCTCAAGATCTGGAGCATTTCCATCACCCCCGAAAGTTCCCTCGTGCCCCCCACCCCCAGTCAATGCTTTGACCCCCCTGCATCGGCTCACCTGTCCCGAACTTCGAGTCACCAGCGTGGCGTGCTGCACTCACTCTGCCCGGCTGCTTTCGCCCCATGTGACATTTTCGGGGCCCCTCAATGTTGTGCGTCTGTGGTTTGTCCTTTTTCCTTGTGGACGGTGTCCCGTGGCGTGGACCTGCCACCCCGTCTGCTGACGGGCAAGTGGGTGGGCCCAGCGTGGGGCTGAGATGAGTAAAGTTGCTGTGAACCTCCACGCACGAGAGCCGCCGTGTGGACGCCCACGCCCACGCCCCCGGGTAGCTGCCCAGGGTGAGTGTGCTGGGTCATAGGGCAGACAAATGCTCAGCTCCGTAAGAAACTCTAACTCAAATGCCTTTTAAAATTACTGTGGAATATTGCAAACATTTACAGAAGCCCTGAGGGAGAGTAGAATGAAGTCTGGAAACCAAAGACACATCCCAGATGGCTGGAAGTAAGCCCCGGTGTCACTGGTACGTACGGCAGGGATGGTACGTCCCAGCCGCAGTCACGTTGGTGTGTACGGCAGGACTGGCTTCTACAGATAGAGACTTCAGAGTGGCCGAGGGAGCCCCTCAGCCCAGAGGAGCCTCCGTACCACCCCTCAGCCTTGGGGACTGTCCTCCTGGGCTGAGGGGTCCATGACGGCTCCCACCCACTCTGGGGAAGCCCAAGAGGGGGCCAGTGCTCTGGGTGGGCCAGACAGGATGTGATGGGGAGACCCCCTCAGCATGTCTCCTCCCCGGGGTCTGGGAAACCTGGGCCTGCCTCAGTCTCCCCGGCTTGGGCTCATGTGCTCTTCCTGACTTCTCCCACCTGCTGGTCTAGGACGGGACCCAGCTGGGACCCAGCTTGTGCGTGGGGGCGGGCGTGCAGGTGCAAGCACACACTCACGGCAGACCTCTGTCCTGAGCCCCCAGCAAGCCTCCCCGCCTGTCCGCGCCGGCCCAGCGCTCGCCCATCCTCCCCGCCAGCCCCAGGGGCTTCTCGGCAGGCCCGGCCGCCCGTGGGATCCTGCAGCCCTTGCAAACCAGGGTAATGAGGAGCCCAGGACTGCACCTTCAAAGGCCTCTCCTCAAAAGACATCGTTTGCACTCAATCTCCCCTCTAAAGACGGTGGTGCGAGTTTTGCAGATTAATAAACAGGGCTGCGCGGCGAGTGCATGGAGCCTCCACCGCAGGGCTTTGTGCGCCCCCGACCCCGGCCGCCGCGCCGGGACCCCGGCTCCCCAACAATGCCCGCCCGGCCTGGGTGGCACTGTGCGATCCCACTTGAAAAGGCCTTTCGCCGGGCCTGCCTTTTAAGAGGGGGACAATTGGCAAGAGGCCTGGCGCTTATTCATGCAGAACCGCAGTGAAAAGTGCTTGCAGCCGGTGTCAGGGGTGGGCAGTGCCAGAGCAAGGGGCCCGCGCGGGGCGGCGGGAGGTGGTCGCTAGGAGACGGGCCCGCCAGGCATCTCCCCGGGGCCCCTCGGGGCTCCCTCAGGAGGGCTGTCCCGGCCCAGCTCGGTCCCTGGGTATTTCCGCAGCTCTGCCCCGGCGCACGGGGAGACGTGGGCAGCGTGGGCCCTGTCTGGGCCTCCCTCATCCACAGGCGGCTTGGGATATTCCCAGCATCCTTTGCTGCTCTGAGAAGGACTCCCTCCTCCTTGCCCCTCCGCTTCCTACATCCCCAGCCCCTCAGACCTTCCCTGCTCTCCAAGCCTACCCTGTGTCCTCGGCAAACGGGGCCTGAGGAACCCCGAGCAGTTGCCGTCAAACCATCCCTGGTCTGTTTCCAAAGGTTCCACCTGCGATTCCTGTCCCCCTTTGAAGATGGGCCTCCCCTCTCCCCACAGCACAAAAGGGGGTAGAGGGGCAACAAGGAAAGGGGTGCAACCTGGGGTCTGGCCGTGGCTGGAGGGCTCTCCAGGTGGGAGCTGGGCCTTTGAGGTAGGATGGTGCTCTTGAATTATAGAATAATGTAGGCCCAGGTGTGGTCCCAACCCAACCCTGGGGGTGCCTGGTATCTGCCCATGTGTGGTCCCAACTCTCCCCCTCTTTCCCAAGGATCTCAAAACTCCACGTTCCACGTTCTTGGGGGACTTAGCTCTCAGGTGAGCCCCTGGCAGCCCTGGCAGGGCAGAGGGCATCTCGGCACGCCCCAGATGGGGCCTGCACCTTCTCTGGGTCCCAGTCTCGGCTCTGGGTTGTTTCCCTGGCTGCTACAAGCACCATGTCCCCGCCACAGCCCCTCCTCCCCCTCCTCATCTCCTCCTCCCCCTCCTCATCTCCTCCTCCCCCACCCGTACCTCTCGACGTCTGACCCTCCTGCCCCACCAGTCCTGCGTCCCAGACCACATCCCAGGAGATGTGAGGACAACACAGTTGAACAGGATCCCTCATCCCAGCCACCCCAGACCCAGCAGGGGAAGGGCCCGTTGCCCACCCTGAACAGGGACGGGAAGAAGCAAAGTGTCAGGATCCCGGGCCGGGTCACCTGCGGGATCCCACTCTATCATGAAGGAGGCGTGCTGCGGAGCCAGGTTTGTGGGTCTCGACACCGGGAAGCCTGGAGGCCAGGCCCAGCCCCGCTGTGGCTCTCTGTGTGATTCTGGGCAAATTCATCCCCTCTGGCCTCAGTTTCCTCCTTAGGAAAGTGGGCTGCCATATCCTCTGTTCCCCGAGTGCATTAGCTGGCGGGAAGGTGTGGGCATGAAGCCTCCCACCCTCTGCCCCTGGGGACTGGGTGGAGGACGGGGCAGAGCGTGGAACCGTCACCCTAGATTGAGCTCAGGGAGACCCGGAGGTGGCGGGAGCAGGGAGGGGAGAGGATCGCTCTCCCAGTGCGCTGTGCCCGCACCTGCTTGCAAGGGCTGATTGCTCAGTGTTCAGGAATGCCGTGAGCTGGCTTTCAACCATGGCCATTACTGAAAGCTAGATTATACAAACAATGACATAAATTAGGCTACAAGTAAATGTAATAAGTACTCAAAAGTCATCACTTCCTAGTTATTTTATTACATTTTGCTATTGCCTGTGCTCTGAGGTTATCTGAGCTAGTGAAGCTACAGGGCAGAAATGCAACAGGAGGATGTGCTACTTGCTGTATGTTTCTTCCCGACGCCGTGCCAGTGACGTCAGTGGCCTGCAATGGCCCGCACTGGGGTGTTCACCCCGTGGAGACTGGCGAACACTGGTGGATTGCTTTGTTGACTGTCTAGATTTAAGAAAGTGCTGGAGAAAATGTTAACAATGCAAATTAAACTTGAAAGTGTGTCATTCCGTAGCTATTACACCATGAACACCATAGAACATTGAAGACGTATATTCTTTCAGTCTTCACGAACCATTACCCGATTCAGCTAAGAAATGTCTCCCATTCTTGACACATGAACAAAGTTCTGATATTACATCTTTGTCATTTTATTTAGGTGTGTCTCGTGGGACAAAGATATCGACCCACAGCACTACACTTGTTCACAAATTGCATCCATGGTTGCCTATGGACACAGAGTTCTGCAAAATCAACAAAAACGTTCATCGGAAACCGATCCGCTGCGTGAAATTTACAACAGGGAGCATTGTGCACTTTATTGCGATTTGTAAATTGAGTCGGGGCATTGGGGAGGGCTTTGTGGCGGAACTGATTGTGAACCGTAATGAATCATGGGGGAGAATTCTAGCTCAGGCTTCCAAAAGGTAGCCAGTCCTAAGTGCACAGCTCAGCGAATTTTTACCAGCTAATCACCGGTACATAACTAGTCCACGGACCAAGGAACAAAATGTTGCCAGAGCTCTGACACCCCCGTCTGCTTCTAGTCCTGCTGTCCCCACTACTGGTAAGTGCCCTCTTGACTTTTCGCCTGTTTGGGACATAGAGTGTACCTTCCCTAGTGTCTGGGTTCTTTTGCTAGATATTACAGAGATACGAACCCTCCACATTGTTGCAGGTGGCCGTGGACCGTTTGGTGTCATTGCCACGCAGCATTCAACTGTGCAAATATTCCACAGCTTATCCTTCTACTGCCGGAGGACATTCGGGTTATTTCCAGTTTGGGGATACTATGACCAGGGCTGCTATGAGCAATCTCACGAGACTCTTTGGGTACATATGTGAGCACAGTGTATAGGGTATACATGTAGGAGTGGAGTTGTGGGGTCTTAGGTGACCACGTGTTCAGATTTAGCAGATTCTGCAAAACAGTATATGAAGTGGTTGTGCTAATTATACCCCACCCGTGCTGAGTGAATGTTCTAGATGCTCCACCTCACCTCCAACACTTGCTATAATCTGTCCTCTTTTCTTCTCTTTATTTTAACTATTCTGGTGAGTACACATGGTATCTCACTGTGGATTTAATTTGAATTTCCCTGGTGACTAATAAAATTGAGCACTTGTTCATATGCTTACTGGCACTTAGAACATCCTCTTTTGTAACTGCCTGTTCAGGCCTGTTGCTCATTTTTATGTCAGCATGGCTGTTTTTTGTTTTTTTTTTTCAAATGTTTTTATATGGAGGAGTTCTTTATGTAGTCTATATATTCCAGAGTGCGTGTCAGACAGCTGTACTGCAAATAGCTTCTTCCACTCTGTGGGTTGCATTTTCACTTTCTTCCTGGTGTCATTTGATGGAACAGAATTTCTAAATGATCTTTGATGCAGTTTAACTTATAAGTATTAATACTTCCTTTTACAATGGGTGCTTCTTGTATCCCATTTAAGAAATTGTTGCCTGCTCCAAAGTCCTGAGGATGTTTCCTTATGTTTTTCCTGAAACCTTCACATTTCAATCTGAAATCCATCAGCAATTGCATTCTGCACGTCCTATAGGTTAGGGGCCGGGATGCTTTTTCCTTACGGATTCCCTGTCGACTCAAACGCACTTACCAGAATGGCCCTGGAGGGCACCTTTGCCATCACATGTGACTGGCTGTGGGTCTCCTTCCATCCACCGAGGTGGCTGCCTGGGCCAAAGTGTCACTGTCTGAGTTATTGGTGCCGTCAATGGCTCTGAGACCAGCTCTCTGCTTCTGCTCTTCTTCCAGGCACAGCTTGACTGTTCCTAGCCCTTTGCAATTCCCCATGAATTTTGAAATTTGCTTGTTAATGTCCAACAAGAGGGACTTTGCCAGGACAATACAGAGGTGAAGCCAGGCGTGTCCCAGGAAGAGGAAGTTGCTCCATTCAGTCATTTACCCGTGCATCTCGCACCTCCTCTGTTCCGGGCACCGGGACCCAGGCTCGGGGGTTGGCATGGCAGGCCCTGGGAGGTGGGTTCTGCCTCCCTGTTGTTCCCAACCAGGAACTCCAGGCCCGGAGGGAAACCACTGACCCAGGATCACAGAGTGAGTGCGGAGTGGATGTGCACCCAGGCCTAGCTGGGCTACAGCCCATTCGTTCATGCATCCATTCACTCACCATTCCACAAATGTTAACTGGCACCGACTGTGTACCAGGCACTGTGCTGAGTGCTGGGGCGACCGCTGCCACCCTCCTCATCCCTGACCCCCTACGTCAGCCCAGGCTGCCCACCGGACAGACAGAAGTTTGCAAGATGGAGAAAGAGGGGGCACATTCCAGGCTGAAGAAGCAGCATCTGCAGAGGCCTGGGGGCATGAGGACACCTGGTGTGTTTGGGGACCGCAGTGAGTCTTCTGGCTTGAGCAGGGGGATGAAAGGACAGGGGGTGGCAGAAGGTGGGGTACGGGGTGAGGGCCTGGGCTCTGTCCTGGTCATGTCCGGGGCTAGTACAGGCCCGGGAGGAGGCCCACGGAGGGGCATGAGGCTGGGAGGAAGTGGGCAAGGCCGGTCCTGTCCTGTTGGAGGTGGCAGTGGTGTACTAGATGGGGGCGAGGATGGGAGAGAGGCCAGGGAGGCACAGTGAGCAGGACACAGGTGAAGGGAGAGGGCCGGAGACAGAGCAGGCAGTGGGGTTCAGGGGGCAGAGAAGGACGAGGGAGGGGCAAGGGGGCAGAAACAGGCCAGGCCTAGAGGACATGAGTGCAGCGGGGTCAGCAGAGGGACTCGGGCTGGTGTGGTCAGACGCCTGGACCCGGAAGCCCGGGCAGCACTGATGGATGTGGGGACAGCCTCTGCACCGGGTGGGGGGTTGGGGGGTGGTGCCCCCCAGGGCTGAGGCTCTGGGCTGTAGAGTAGGCTCCCGAGCACAGCGTGTGCTCAGTGAATGAATGGATGAGACCCGTGTCTACTTCCGAAACACTTGCTGTCATTTCATTTGTCTCCTTAATAGCCTCAAGGAGAAAGAGGCTCAAAGAGAGGGTGTCCGCATGGCTGGAACCCTCCCTAGGGCCGACCACTTCCAAGCTCAGACCAGCCCTCCTCGTCCACCTTGCCCCACGTGGCTGCTGCAAGGGGCTGACTGTCTGAGCGCGGCTACTCCCACCAACTCCGGCGTCCCTGAGAGCCCTGACGCTCTGCCCGGCTGCCATGCCCAGGCGAGACTGGACGGAGTCTGGCGTCGGCAAGCGCAGTGGGCAGCCCCCGCCCGCCCTCACCACAGCCCTCCTGCTCACGACAGTGGGACGGAGCGCAGAGGGGGAAGGGCTCACCCAGGGTGCCAGCTCATCTGCCCGCCCGCTCCCTGGGCAGGGCGGATTCCCGGTGGGCGAGCCCGCCCCGCCGCAGGTGCGCAGAGCTCAGGAGGACCCCGAGCGGAGTCACGCTCTGCCATCGCCGTCTTGAAATTGCCTCCCGTTTTGGACCAGGGCGCTGCCTTCCCACTGCGCGCCGGGCCCCACATAGCGCCCGGCTGGGCTGGAGCTGGCCGGCCACCCCCTCCTGCCAGGGCAGCAGCAGTTCTCCTTTCCCTCGAGGGCACTGTCCCTTCCAGAACACAACCGCCCTCACTGCACGCCAGGAAGCCCGTGAATAAAGGACAGGAAAAGAAAGGAACAGCCAAGCCTTTCCTGGTGAAAACGGGCTCGTTCTAGCTGTGACGTGGGGGTTTCTATGAGGAAGCCGCAAGCTAGGCGTGGGGAGGGGCTCCGAACGCGTCTCCCCCAGAGCCTGCTGCTCCCCACGGGCAGAGCACGGGGCGGGGGTGGAGTGGGGGGAAGGGTGGTGCTCAGAGCCGGATCGCCACCCTCGGGGCCGGGGCCGGAGGGCACAGGCGGGGGCAGCTGATTCCTGGGCTTGGATCTTGAGCCCTGGTGATGCTGCCCCAGCCGGGGGGCTTTGGGAGAAGGCGCCCCAGATTCCCCTTGCAAGCTGTGGTCACCAGAGCACCCACCTGTGGGATCGCGCTGTTTCCGGGGAATAGTTGGAAGGAAGCATGGGGAGCCCCTTCCGCAGCGCCCGGCTAAGGTGAGCGCTCAGTCAGCGACAGCTCGTTAATTCAGCACTGACTCCCGGAGCTCTTCAGGGAGCCCCCACCCCTGCCGGCAGGAGCGTCAGCTGGGCTCAGCCCCAGCTATCCCCAGGGGGATGGTCCCTAGTGCCTGCGCATGATGAGAGACGGACTGTGAGAGTCACAGGCTGATCGACGTCTCCTGGAAAGAGACATCCGAGGCCTGAAAACTCCTGGGCACATTCAACTCATGAACTTCCAGGCTTAAAGCCCGGAAGGCTCCCTGGAGGAGGGGTGGCCTCAGAGCCTCCGGACACCCTGATGAGCAATCTTTCCTGGATGGATTATAAGTGACAGCTGCCATCTGCTGAGCGCTCACTGTGTTGAACTATTTCTGCCCATTTCCTAGTTCGGCGCTCACAACAATGTTACCGGGTGGGTGTGTCATATCCACGTTCCAGCCAGGGACTGTGACGTTCACAGGACAAATGGCTCGTCAAGGTTGTCCAGCTGTAAGTGCCGGGGTTGGGATTCAAATCTACATCCACTTACCCTGAAAGTCCTTAACCCGCGGTGCCACTTGCACTGGCCGTCCTCTCTGGGACCCAGGTGGGTGCACTTTCTGTCTTCCTGCTGGGGGTCACGTGACTCGAGCCAGCCAATGAGGGCTGCAGGTGGAGGTGACGTGAGTCCCTTCCCTGCCGGAGCGCCTAATTGCTGCTGCGAGATTTCCCGGCACCCTCTCTGCTCTCTGTGCGTTTGGGGACGGGGCTGTTCTGTGGGCAGAGGGCCCTGCGGGTCCGAGGGGCTCACGCCGTGCGAGTGAGCAGTCAGCCTTTGCTGCTGCGAGCTGCCCGGACGCGGCACCGCCTGTTACCGCCACCGCGTGCCCCGTCCTGACTCACTCGCCGCCCTGCCTGGCTCCGCCGTGCTGGGGCCAGGTAAGCTCAGGGCGGGGGCCGAGTGTCTGCTCACTTGAAAACAGGGCCTCGAGGCTTGGAGACGGGCCACACAAAATGTCTGCGCGGGGCGGCCTTTACCGCTCTCCTGATTTGGTGACAAACCCTGGCCACCTGCGATTTCCCTGTCACTCGCCTTTAGCGTCACCTGGCTGCCCTCCATCCTGCTGCGTTTTCCTTCCCAGTATGCTCCAGGCAGGGGACGAGCGGCCTGCTGGAGGCTGTGCCACGGCCCTGGCCCTGCTCAGCATCTCTCTCCTGGCCATTGGCTAGTAGGTCGGGCTCCTCGAGCTGCGTGGCAGTTGAGCGGCCCCTTCTGCAGACGGCGAGCGGAGCCCTCGCAGGCAGCCGTGGACAGCTGTGAGCACGTCTCCTGTCTGTCCCAGGCAGGTGGGTCCCTGGCTGCTGCAGTCACAGGAGCCCAGTGGCCCGGCCCTCCCCTCCATCGACTCTCATGTATCACCCGCGTTTGAGTCCTCTCTGCGCCCCACCCCAGCCCCCAGTTCCGGGGTTCTTGGGGATGAGCCTTGGGGACTTGGAATGAGTGAGGAGGTCCCCACTATCTGAGACCACCCGCAGGGCCCCGCAGGCCTGGCGTCCACTTCTCCATGCAAGTGGGTCTGGTGGTGGTTTCGGATAGGGATCGTTTAAAGCTGTCCCAAGCCAGGAACATTCGCTACCCTCCCCACCCCGGCTCACGGGGCAACGGGTCTCGACTGTGGCCGCTGGTGCCCCCAAGCTCTGAGGTGTTTACGACCCCAGATTCCAAGATGGCAGCAGGGCGTCTGCGGCCCTGCCAGCAGCCATCCCTCACTGGGTAGCTCTCCTTGGGGTCTGAAGCTTGCTGCCATCAGGCCAGGGCACACCGGTGGCCAGAACCTCCAGGCACCCTGACTGGCCCCTACACTCCTGGCCTCCTGCTCTGTCCTGGGGACCCCATTCCCCCTGGAGGGAGCGGTCCGGTTCTGCGGGCTCTGAGAAGGTTGCTTTGAGAGCCAAGGCGGTCACGGGGCCGGGAAGGGGCCCCAGGAATGAGTCTAGTAGCTGTCCAGCCCTCCCAGACGTCACTCCCAGTGAGTGGCTGCTCCAGGCCAGACCCAGGGCAGGGCGGAGACCAAAGCCTGCGGCCTGGTCTGCAGGCCCAAGTGTGGTCTGGCTCCCTGGCTGACCAGGGCGGGTCCCCACACAGGCCCAAGTTCCAGGCAGAGCCACCCAGGGACTCTTCGTGAGCTTGAAAAGACAAACAAACAGCCCTGAGCAGTGGAAACATCTCTGACTCTCCAAGCTCAGACAGGCTGGGCCAGGACAGAGAGACCCCAAAAGGGGCCGCCTGGGCAGTGGACAGCTGCAGCCTGTGTGCAGGGAGCTGCCCAGGTGCCCTCGGGCTGCCGGGAAGCTGGCAGAGACAGATGGCATCTGTGCTCGGCAGGGCAGAGGCCTCTGGGCCCCGCACGGGCAGGGAGAGGAGAGCCGGGGCAGGGACGTGCCCTGCTGCCCTGCCAGGTGGCCCGGCCAGGTCCCTGCCCTCTCAGAGTCAGGGTCCTCACTGAGCAGGCAGCGGTGCCGGGCTGTGGTGGATGGCCAGGGCACCCACACAGGCCTCCTGGGCCTGGGGAAGGGACGTGGGCCAGTTACCACCACAGCGTGGCCTCTCCATTCAGACTATCGACTGCGATGCCAGTGCATGTGACGGCAGCTCATGT
>VSMD01003123.1:0-36321 GCA_008750895.1 Mirza zaza | reverse complement strand
AAATAGCCAGGCATGGTGGCACATGCCTGTAGTCCCAGCTACTCGGGAGGCTGAGGCAGTAGGATCACTTGAGCCCAGGAGTTTGAGGTTGCTGTGAGCTAGGCTGATGCCACAGTACTCACTCTAGCCTGGGCAACAAAGCAAGACTCTGTCTTGGAAAAAAAAAATGGCAACTCAGGGTTAAGCCATAGTGTGTGCAAGGGACTTGAGGACTGTGACACGGTTTGGGGCTGCTGGGAGCTTAGAGCTGGGTGGGAAGTGGGCCTTGCATTGAGCCTCACATCGCTGTAATCCTTGGATCGACCCTTACAAGACTCTTGTGTTTTGTTCTGGGTTCAAAATCTACTGTGGGCAAGGAGGAAATGGAAGTATTCAGAGAAGAATCAGGGAAAAGATAAAAATGTCGAGATGCTTTGTGATAATAAATTGCATAAACTTAAATGATTGAGCTAAACTGAGATTAAATTACACTTAACAAGCCATTTTCCATTTTCGCTCAGGGAAGAGCAAGCAAGGAGGAGAATGAGGCTGCTGCCCGGGCAGCTGGGTTGGTGCATGCCCTGTCTGCAGGGGGCAGCTGGATGAACCAGACTGGCTTCTGATATTAATAGTCAATGAAGCTGGATGAGGATGCATGGGTGCCCATTCTACTATTCTCTCTACTCTTGTGGATGTTTGATAATTTTCACAATAAAAAGTTAAACAATGAAAGAAAGGAGGCAGCTGCTACCCAACTCCAGCCTACTACTGTTGATGGGCAGGATGACAGTCCGGGGTTGTCCACAGGATTCTTTTGGAATGATGGATTTCATCGGTTTTGAACCACTGTGTGAAGTCACTCTACCTTTTCTTATTTGTATTTCTTTGAGCACAAGGGAGGTGGTGTTGCTCTCCTTTTGCAGGATCTGGGGCTAAATGTGCTAACCTTCTTCCAGTTAGTAATGTCATAGCTGCTGGTGATTGAAATGCATATCATGTGTCACTCAGTGCACTCTGCTCTTTACCTGCATTGTGTCATTTCATCCTCACAACAGCTAGGTCATGGTTACGCCAATCGATCCTCACAACATTCAGCTCATTATCATCATCCCAAGGCTTGTGCAGGCAGGATTTGAACCCAGGCAGTCTGACTCCAGAGTCCCTCTCCAAGCCTGTGCTATGAAGCCTAAACTTTGGGACCCTCTCTTTGTTCTTTCCAAATTGACTAGCTCTAATATTTTCACTGTGTCTCTCTAAAGAAACCTTTCCAACCCCTTAATCACCTCAGTGCCCTTTTCGGGAACTTCTCCAGCCTCGGTTTTTATCTTTCAATGTGCAGGAGCCCAAACCACCCAACATCACTCCAGCTGCTGACCCTGTTGTTTATAAAGAGCTTTTAAAATTATGTTATCTCCCTTTATTTTCACAGCAGTCCCAGCAGGGGCTCAGGCAGGTCAGATAACTGTCCAGGGTCACAGAGCCACGGCCCAGCTCTGGCCCTATGACTTTGGTGCGCTTTTCTCCTCTCCCATCTAGTATTCATGTAGGTCCTGAGCTTGGCATTGTCCCTGCACGTACACTTAAGAGAATGACATTTCCCAAAGGTTGTAGGCTGATGTCACAAGACACTTCCACTCTGCTCGTTCTGGATCTATTCATTCATTCTATTCCCAAGGCGTAAACTCTTGCTTGGATGATTTCAGAGGTTCTGTCAGCTGCCGGGTTCACTTTTGCTCCCATTCTCCACTAAGACTGGAATATCTCCCTCCCTCCCTCCTTCCCTCCCTCCCTCTCTCCTTCCTCCCTCCCTTCCTTCCTTCCTTCCTTCCTTCCTTCCTTCCTTCCTTCCTTCCTTCCTTCCTTCCTTCCTTCCTTCCTTCCTCCCTCCCTTCCTTCCTTCCTACAGCATCTCATGTTGCCCAGGCTGGCTTCAAACTCCTGGGCTCAGCGATCCTCTTGCCTCAGCCTCCTGAGTAGCTGGGATTACAGGAACACTCCACTGTGCCTAGCTAGCTAATCTTTCTAAAATAGTAACCTGCATCATGTCCTTGTCTTTCTTGAAATGCTTCAGGGGCTCCCCAAACTGCCGGCCAACCCTGTGCCGGCTCCCACCAGCCGTCTCCCGCGGCCACCCCCCACCATGCAGCCTCCACTGCTGTCACAAGCCCCTGCAGCTGCCCAAACACACCCTGGCACTCTCTCTGCTGAACCTTTGCCCACTTCGCTTTTTCTGCTGGGATTGTCCGCAGCTCCTCTTTTCTGATTCATGAAATTCAAGGATGACTAGGCTAAGACTTTACTTCTTCAGTGAAATCCTCAGAGAACTTTCTTTCTGAATCGTAAATCGCCCCCCAGGGCCCCTCCCACACTTTACTAATCCATCTCCCCCAATGGACTGGAAGGAAACTCTGCAGATAAGGCTCTGTTTAACTTCGTGCCTTCAGAATTGAGCACGCGGTAAATGCCCTGAAATATTCATGAAATGAGCATAGAGTGAGCGACTCCTCCCCGGCCGTCCCCACACCAGAGAGCAGAGAGGTCTCACGGCCCTTTGTAATATTCTTCTATTAGCACTGGCCCATCTGCTCTCTGCTTATTTCCTTCTATGACTATTTTTTTCCCACTATATTGAGAGCATTCTTCTCCATGAGACTGAGATCTACAGGGGTAGGAGGTACAGGCTTGAGCACAGCGCGGCGCATAGTAGGTGTTTAAATCGTTGATTGAATGAAGTGACTCCCAGATCCTTGCTTCTTCTTGCCAGTGTTAAGCTCCCAAGGGCTCCATCTCGGAGCTCAGATAACCTCTGCCTCTGACTTCGCTCTGGCTGAAGCCACCTCCCACGTGTCCGCCCACTCCCATTTCAGGACATCCTCCCCGGTCTACCCTACTCGTGTGGAACCTCACTACCGAAAGAGCTCTGTGTCACCCACGGATGGGAGGGTTTCACCCTGAACTTCCTTTCCCAGATCATCTATAAAAATGCGAACGCAGCCCAGACTCAGCATCCGCCACTGTTAAAATGCTGCCCCTTGCGTGGTCCTTGCTGCTATCTCTGTAGCTTGCATCTGTCACCACATCAAGGAGGGCCATGGAGACTTCATCCAGCCATCCGCTGCCCACCTACCCATCAGGTCTTCCTAAGAGGGAGGAGGCCTTGCGCCAGGCTCTGGGAAAGTCAGCGATAGGCAACACATAGCCCCTGGCCTCAAGGACCTTAGCTGAGACAAAGTGGAGCAAATAATCCCCATGCTTGTAACATGCACACTCCCTGTCACGTAGAACGTCCAGGTGGAACACCAAGAGGGAGAGACTGACCCTGCCCATGGCAGGGACAGGGCTGGAGCAGGGCCTCGATGGAGGAGTGGAATTGCGCCATCTGGACAAGGAGAGGGAGCGGTAGGGGCGAGGAGAGGAGGGAGCCGGGATGCAGGAGCTACGAGGCTCCCCGTGGCTGGGGACGGAGGGCAGAGTGAGCTTGCCCACTGGTATTTTCTCACTAGGGAAAGCTTTTACTTTCAAAAGCCTGTGGGTCAATAATATTATCTTTGTAAACGAAGAAAGGCATATTGATTATGGCCTCCCCTCTGCCGATAGCCAGGAAAGGCCAGGGCCTCTTCAAAGCTGCAGAAAGACCCCTCACCCAGCATTTCAGCACGGGACACATTTACGTACGTATGCGGGGGGGGCTGTGGTTGTCCCCCCAACGCCATGGGCCCCTGAGATCAGAGACTTCGCTATGAACCGTGTTGAATCCCAAGAGCCCGGAATGATCCTTGGGGGACAGTCAGCACCCCACAAACCCCTGCTGAATGAGTTCACTGGCCCCTGCTAGCTGCCAGGAGCTGCGCGGGGTCCCGGGGACAAAGACATGGCCGCCACGTTGCCCGCTCTTCCAGCCTGGAGGGGGTCTCAGGAAGCCATTTTTGAAGGGGTCAGAAATTGTTCATTTTGAAGCTTGAGGAAAAAAAAAGACCTTTGTACAAGCTGAGGGCTGAGTTTTTCAGTGTTGAGAGGCAAGGCCTCAGGCAGCCCTGCAGGACACGCTTGCAGATGCTGATTTACCGTGCTCCTCCCTGCTGCCACTCACAGGGTTCCTGGGAGGGCCAGGGCTCCTCGAGCCCCCTGCCCATGCCAGGCGGGTCCCCTGGAAGGACAAGCCCTCTGCCTCAGTGGGCCTTCCTCAGGCCGCGCAGCACACCCGGGCTCGGCCCCAGTCTCTCTCTCACACACACACACACACACAATCACAAAGTCACATGTGTGATCACAGTCACCACATGCTCATACCTGGTCACACAATCACAGTCATGCACGTGATCACACTCACACAACACATGCTCCGTCACACACACACTCGATCACACACACAGTCAGGCACATGATCACACTTATACAACATACATGCACATACATGACCACACACTCACACAAGCACCCTCACACATGATGACACACAGGCACTCTTACACAGAGACACACGCATGATCAGTCACAACACACACACACAGATACACATGCTCAGCTGCGCACAACACACGCCCATGCACTCACCCAGCACACACTCAGTCACACGCTCACCACATGCACACCTACACACGCATGCCGCCACGCTCACACCTGCACGTACGCATTTATGCACGCACACACTCTCTCACACAACACGTGCTCTCACGGCTCACACACACACACACACACAGCCTGGGCCGTTCAAGTGGCAGTGCTCACATTTTCCATCCATTGGTGGTTTCAAAACAGGAAGCCGCGTGGGCAGGGGAGGTGCTAGTGAAGTGAGAACCGCGGTGAAGGGGCCCAGGTGCACGGGCTGCATTCAACGGGGACATCTCCGGGCGCCCGCGTCTGCTCCGCAGGCAGAGGAGCGGGGCTGCGAGAGGCCCTGGCCTGGGCCAGCTCCTGAGCAGTGTCAGTCCTGCCGGGAACTCGGACCGGCCCATCTGATGCAGCAACCCAGATCCGATGTCACCCCTCCCTCGGCCAGGGCTGTCCTGTGAGGAAGAAGGGAGCACCCTACACCTCCCTGTCTGTCAATATGGAGCCCCTGTCCTTTGGAAATCACTCCTCCCCAGAGCCCTCCTGGCCTAACCCGTGCACCCTCAGGCCCTCAGCCATTTACTCAGTCACGCTCCTCTGCAATGGAAATGTTCTGCTCTGTGCCTTGCCGCCACCCTGCCACCCCACTCCAAAAGGAAAGAGGTCAGGGGCCTGCTTTCTAATGTTCAAACCTTGCAGCACTTCGTGTTTTACAAAGCGTTTTCATTACCGGCATTTCCCTAAATCCTCATGGCAGCTCCACGAGGTTACTAATATACCCGTTTTACAGATGAGGAAGAACAAAGAGATTAAGTCACCTGTTCTAGGGTCCCAGAAGTAAACTTCATGATCCTGACTCTCCGTTTTAAGTCACAACTCCTCTCCCCCATCCTGGCTCTGAACACAGTAAACGTAAGATGGCCAGGTACACCCGAGCAAAAGTCAATGGCGAGATGGGAGTAGGAAGCAGAGAAGACTAAAGAGAGAAGGAATAAGAGCTGCCGTAGGCTGGGGACACCTGAGCCCCAAGTGGGCCATGGAGGCACTCCTGGTACCCCATCTCTTGCACACACCACACCGCACCACAGACACACGCATGCACATGTGTGCGCACAAACACACATGAACAAACACCCTAGCTGGCCTGGCTCAAGTTCAATGAGAGATTCAGGAATTCAAAAGGTGGGGTCGATCCATTTATGTACTTTAATTGCCAGAGGCAATTTCCACAGCCTACAGAGAAAAGATCGAACGGAGGCCATAGTAAGATGACATTTCTGGGGGTGAATGACATTTCTGGGGGTGAATGACATTTCTGAAACTTCATTTTTCCCCTCTCTCTGAGAAAAGTGATTAAAAACATTTTCCCGCAGCAGTGACCTTGCAAAGGAAATTGGCCTCAAAGCTGTGACGCCCCGAGGGAGCCCTTCGAGCTGTATTCCTGCCAAAGGGGGTTCTGGAGGATCGAGTGGGGGTGTCCCAAACCAGCCTGAGAGAATACAATCTAGTGACACCATGCATGTGGCTGCAAGGAGACAAGAGAGTGGACCGCGAAATGAGCCCAGATGGGCTTTTTCTGCCAGCCTAGCACTTCTGCTGCGGATCACAACCTCCTCCGTTATTCCGCCCTTCCTTTTAGATTTTACATATTTAACAGCTAGGGCCTACAAAATAGAACCTCAGAGGTCATAGGAAAAGGGATGGGTTAGACTCAGGGGAAGCCCTGGAATTTCCTTTCCTGGAGATCTTCAGGACTGAAATGAGAGCCTCGTCCACTTGGGAGGATTTCTCGCTCTCCTTGGCTTGCTTTGCTTCTCCTGTCTGGAGCACTGGCCAAATCTGTCTCCAAGTCCCACCCTTTTCTTAAAAGCTTCTCCTGACCCTTCCAGGCTTAAGTGCTGCCTGAGGTCAGAGACCAACTCGCTGACTGACAAGTGAGGAAGAATTTGCCCGGAGGAAGCAGATGCCTGAGATGACCTTGGACGGCATCCAACACCAGAGTCGCTGCTGCTGCCGCCGAACCAGTTTTGTCCAGAGGCTGGGAGGGGCTCTCAGGATTCTGCTCCATCGTCAGACTCGCCAGGCTAAATCTCAGCTCACGAGAGGGCCCAGGCTCCAGAAGAGGTCTGGCAAAAGGGGAAGGGAGCCATTCTCAGGCAGTTGGACTGCTTGGGGTGGGTGACATACCAAGGAATTGCTCAAGGCTGGTTTCCTTGGTCAGCAAAAGGGTCCAGGAAGCAGAACCCGTGGGAGGGAGGGGGGAAGAGCGAAACAGGGTTGCTGACTGCAGAAGAGGCTCCGAAGCAGCCTGGTCACCCAAGTTCAGAAAGTTCATGTTCTCGGGGCTTGGGAGTCATGGGGCCTCACGGGAGGAAAGGGGAGAGCAGCTGGACTCCTTGCTCCTGCTCTGGGCTTTTCCAAGCCAAGCACCCCTGGGCCTCATAATCCAAAGGGGTCAGCCTTCCTTCCAGGAGACCCTCGAAGGTTTTGGATTTGGAGCATTTGATTACTTACTCAGTTGCTATGGAGTGGGAAGTTGAACGGCCACTATGTGAACCAACTTAGATTTTAAAGAGAAGAGGAGTTTGAGATGAAGCAAACGTGGTCTCCAGTTACGCTCATTCACAGAATTCTAACCCCAATGTTCATTTACTAGTAAATAGCCAACACGAGTGCTATTTGTGTTGATTTATCTTTTTATTGGTTTGGTTTTGTATTTGCTGTTCAAAATACTTCACGGATATATTTGTGCTACGATCAAATTGAAAATTTTAGAAATTTGCTATTAGAAAAAATAAAAAAACCCATAAAATTGTTCTACGAATTAAAAGTAAATTCAATAGATATTTTATTCTGTGCAAGTTCCTATAAAATCTGAATCGCACCACAATGTTAGTCCTTAAACTAGTTGAGGTGAAATTCTGAATTCTTAATTTTTTTAATAAAAATAAATCTTATCATTTTAGGGTATAAAGGGCTAATAACTTGTAGTACTTTTATATACTGGGGTTTACTTTGATGACTGAAAATACATTTATATATGAGTATGCATTTTCAAGTAAGCAGGAAACAAAATCCCTAAAAACGATTTGTTTTTAAGTGAGATTACTAATCCTAATTCTCTTGTCTTATTTACATAATCATCTCCCACTAAAGCAGGTCTTCTGCTAAAAATTAATCTAAATAATGGGTTCTACTTCACTTCACAATACAGAAAACAAACATGCAATGATGTTTGTCTGTAACAACCCTATCTTAGTGTTCAGTACCTCAAAGCTGGCTCAATTTACCTTTCTGCCTTCAGCTTGCGCCCCTCACCCCTCATGCTCTGTGCCATGGTCCACGCATCTGGTATAGTAGGGTTGCTGGAACGCATGGGCTCTGGTGTACGGGTCTGCTTATATTCAAATCAGAGCTTGTCACTGTGTGATCACAGTGACAATCTCTCTAAGCATCATTTACATCCCGTGTAAAATGGGAATGACAATAGGGCCGAGCTCATGTGGTTGTTCTGTGTGCACCAAGTGAAATAGAACAAGAAGCACTTAGCACCATGCACGGCGCACACTGAGCTCTCAGCAAATAGCTGCTGACATCCTAATCCCAGGACAATGCACAATTCACCTGCTTCAGAACCAGCCATTCTCTTTCAAGCACGTATTATTTCATTAGGAAAGCCCATTCCCTTTTCTTCACCTGGAAGAATCCAGCTCGCACTTCGAGATGCAGTTCAAATGCTGCAGCCTTCCAGTCCCAATTTAACCCAGTTGGTAACTCGGACTTAACCTAGCCACAGTCTACTGAAATCATGTCTTTAGATCCTGCTTTCCCGCAAAATGTGGGATCATTCAAAGTGCAGAACCGAATTATTATTCTCTGCACCGCAGATGCCAGGCACCAAGCAAGCACTCAATAAATATTTATTGGATGGATAAAACGAGATGGCATCTGTGAGGATGTGAGATGTACAGAGCATATGGCTTTATCGCAATACAACCCGTGCTATATAGCCTTTTCAGAAACTAGTTATTTCTGAGTAGAAATGAACTTAACCAAAGCAGCTATCATGGAAGACAGGGTGAAAGGAGAATATTGAAGAAGAAATTAGGGGCTGGCTTCAGGGGTTTGCCATCTGTCCAGGAAGAAAGAGTTATCCATCTTATAGGTAAATGTCTTAAAATCTCAGTGGGAAAGTGATACTTTTAAGCTTCTGCCCAGCCCCCAAAACAAACTCTCGTGCCAAGAAAATTTGGTCCGCAGCAAATAAATTCCGCCAATTTGCTAAATTAGGGAGTGAGCAAAGATGAAAATGAGCAGAGATGAAAATTTAGCCCTACTCTTTGAAAGTTTTTGGAAGACAAGGCCTAAGGGATGGGAATAATATTGACTGAAGTGCTTACTATATACCAAGCACCATGCTAGGTACTTGATATGTAATACCCAAAAGAATCTCAGACACAAATGTTGTTATTCCCATTTTACTAGTGGAGAAACTGAGTCTTGGTGAATTTAAGTGACCTAGCCAAGGTCAAACACATATAAGTGATTTTTTTGCTCTGCACTGAAATTCCTCCACCAGCTACCACGGTGTGGATGGCTCTTACCTAAATCTTCTTCCCTATTGTTTATCCTTCTCTCTACCGTGAGAGTAATTTTCCTAAAACAATTGACTTAAACTTTCCATTCCTTTAAAACTGACAATGGCTCCTTTAAACTCACAGAGTAAAATTCAAATAAATTCAAATGTCTAAATTAAAATTCTTTACAGGTTCAACTCCCACCCTAGTTCTTCCTGCATCTTCCCGACCATCCATCATACTTTTTTTTTTTTTTTGAGACAAGAATCTCACACTATTGCCCAGGCTGGAGTTCAATGTCTTGGTCACAACTCACAGCAACCTCAAACTCCTGTCCTCAAGTGATCCTCCTGCCTCAGCATCCCTAGTAGCTAGGACTATAGGCTATGTTGTTGCTATGTTGCCCAGGCTGGTCTCAAACTCCTGGATCCTCCCGCCTCAGCCTCCCAAACTGCTGGGATTACAGGCTTGGGCCCCTGTGCCCATCCTCTGACCATCACACTTGTTACACTGTGTGACTTCACACCTCAGGTTTCTCGGCTCATATGTGTCCTGTGTTCTTTTACTCTAGTCCCGTGGAAAGCCAATCCATCCATCTCCTGAATCTTCTATGTCTTCCTCCTTTGCATTTAAACAATCACTCCCAAATCCTCAATGTCACTTTGCCCTCCTGCTAAAAGGCACTCTAATTCATCACCTCCCCACCAACACTGCTTCACCTTAAGTCGCTAAAGTTATCGTGTCACTAAATTCTTCGTATTATCACTGAATAATAATGGGTAAAATTTATTTAACACTTAGATGCTGATCTAAATACTGTACAATCATTCCAATTTATAGACAAGACTCAGTGTAAAGTTAATAACCTGTCTAAGGTCACTCAGTAAGTAGCAGTGATAATTCGAATCATTATACTCTAATGGGCTTTTTGAATGCCATTCTCTCTTGACCTCTGCATAGCCTTTCCCATTACCACCCACCCTTTGTTCTCTACTTGTGCTTCCCTGATGCTGTACTAGCAGTCCTCAACCTTTTTGGCACCAGGGACCGGTTCCATGGAAGACAATTTCTCCACAGATGGACTTGGGGCAGGGGAGGTAGAGCTCAGGTGATGATTGAGTGACAGGGAGCAGCTGTAAATATAGATGATGAGGCTTTGCTGGCTCACCTCCTGCTGTGCAGCCCCCCAGGTTCCTAAGTTTCATGGAAGACAATGTATCCACGGACCTGGGGTGGGCAGCAGGGTGGGGGTGGCAGAGCCATATGGCCCATTCCCTAATAGGCCACAGACGGGTTCACTGGGGACCACAGTGCTGTATACCCTTTTGGTTTTTCTTCTGCTGTGTTCTCCAGCTGTTTATTCTCAGTTCCTTTGTAAACTCTGATTTCTAGACAGGCACTTTAACTGCTGGTATTCCTCAGGAACCTGTCCAGTCTTTCTCTTCTCGTGTTATTCATTCTCTCTAGGAGGTCTCAGCTATTCCCATGGTTATGCCTCTCGCCTCTACCTGCCAATGAGGCCCTAATCGCTAGGTCCCACGATTTTCTCCCTCGAAAACTTTGGACTTCCATAATCTGTTTTTTACTGGAAATCTCCACCTGAATCTCTTGCTTGCACTAAACCTCATGTGTTCAATAAATGAACTCACTCTCTTTCCCTCCAACCCTGCTTCTCTCCGGAGTCTCTTGGTTCATGACACTACATCCACCCAGTTTCCCAAGTTGGAAACCCAAGATCCACCCTTGACTCCTTCCTTTCTCTCACCTCTCGTATCTCACTAATTAAGTCCCGTCCAAGTCAGCCTTCTGAATTTGTTACAAATTGCTTCTCTTCAATCCCTCGTCTTCTCTTTATGCTGAGCCATCGTCACCTGGCTGTTCCAACAACTCCCCAACAGATCCTTGGCCTCCAGTTTTGCCCTTTCCAACTTATTCTCCAACTATGCAATTATCTCACATTCTTCTGCTTAAAACATCTCTGTAGCTCCCTCTTTCCTTTAGGATAAAGTTCCAGAACCTCAGCATGGCTAACCAGCTTATGTGATAGTTATTTTCTGGCCCCTCCTTGCCATACTTTAGTCCACCCCACCCTTCTCTGTATGTTCCAGCCATGTTAGATTTCTTTCAGTTCCTCGAACATGCTGCATTTTCTCACAACTGAGCAAGTAAGCATGCAGTTCTCTCGTCTGAAACACTCTTCCCCTCCCCTACGCCAATATGTCTGCCCACCTTTCATATCTCAGCTTTAAATCTTCTAGTTTGGTTTCCGTGGTCTTTTATTATTATTGTTATTACGGTTATTATTGTTGTTATTTTTTTTTTTTTTTTAGATGGAGTCTTGTTATGTTGCCCAGGCTGGACTTGAACTCCCAGGCTCAATCAATACTCCTGCCTCAGCCTCCCAAGTTGCTGGGACTACAGGAGTGCACCACCATGCCCAGCTTCTCGATCCTAGTTACACATTCTCATGACACCCTGCATTTCTCTTTCTAAGCATTCATTCAGCATGTGACTAAATATTTTATTTAATGTGTGTCTTCCTTCTTATTGTATGTATATATCAGACTGTTATTCTCAAGGTCAAGTGTAGTACAGAGCATGTGGTAGATGCTCAATACAAATGAACAGCCTCACTTAAGCACCACCTTCTATGCCAAATACTCCCAGATTCTCCCAGCCTTCTCTCTATGGTTCCCCCGTCCTTTTGTTTTCATTCTTCCTGGGTTTCTATTTCCTCCGTAAGTTTATGAGCTTCTTGGAGGAAAAGACCAGGTCTTCACTGTGAATGCCTTTACTTCCAACATGATGCCAGTGGTGTTTATTGAATTAAAGAGGAAGAAGTCCAAGTCTTATACCTTACAAGTCCTCAGAACTAAAAGCGTCAGAGTGTAGAATGAGGCTGTGTCCCAAACAAACTCTAGCGGTGAGTTACACATTTTTGAAAGGAGATGGAACAACATGGAGAGGAAGCAGGAATTGGGCTTGGCAGTAGACATTTTTATCTGTGCACTCGGAAAACTGGCCACAATACTGAAATAACTACAAATGAGGAAGCATTTTTGACTTCCCCATCTTTCTTCTGCCCCTTCCTCTGCAGGTACCAAAGCATCCTAAGTGGGACTGGCCTGCACCTCTGTTGCCCCATCTGCATCTCCACTGTCTTAAGCCCAAATAGCTTTGTCTCGTACCTGGCAAGTACACTCTGGTTTCCCATCTTTTCTCCTGCCTTATACACCATACACTTACTGTTATAGTTATCATTCTGTAACTTAGATTCAACCATATTGCCTCTGTTTAAACCTTCAGGGACTCCCTGTTACCTACAGGATCAAATCTTTTCATATGGCATCCAAGGTGCTCCATGGCGAATGGCCAAATCCATCCCTCTAGGCTCAACCCTGCCGTTCCCCTCCCATGCCCCCTACATCCCACCATCCTGAACTTGCCCTCCCTCAATACCTGGTTTCCTTCCTTGCCTTTGCACTTCCTGGGCCCTTTGCCTGGAACACTGCTTCCCCATTTCCACACCTAGATATTGCGACTTACTTTTCTATATCCAGATCAAATATTTCTCTGTGAAATAGAGTGGAATTAGTTGTTCCTACTAGGGACTCTCAAATCTATTTGAGCATTTGTCAAATTGCGTTTTCCTTTACTGAACCCAAAGAAGACAGGGCAATTTCCTTCTTTGACTCTCCGGCACGTATTATATATAAGGTGTTCAGTAAATGAGGAATGACTGAAGGAGTAAAGTCTAGGTCTATGTGAGTCAGGTTGGTGGAAAAGGCCTTCCTATTTGTCTAGCTTTGCATTTCTTTCCTTAACTAGAAGACTGCACATTTAGTCTGTCTTTGTGGCAAGCTGTTCTTGCTAGTTCATCAGTTTGGTTACCCACATATTGGTGAGTTATCCACTGTAAATTTTTTTTTTGCCTATCTAGTATATGAATAAGAATTGCAAATGAAGGACTTTAGTGTGATAAAAATAATATTTTAAGTACATTCCAAGGACAAATAAACAAATGAGGAATATATGCATGGGGTATTATCCATGTGATCACTCTAATGTCATTTTGCTGGTAAATTTATGCATTTCCCCTTTTCTAGTCAACCCCTTTAAGTGCAAATAATTAAAGGTTGTCAAAACATTTGAAATAGCTGTGACCTTCATGTGGACAATGAATAAGGAGGTCCAGAAAAAGTATTGGCCTCCAAAAAAAGGAAAAGTTCACTCTTAACTGGCTTAACACAAACCAAAATAAATTTGTAAAAAGTTTGCTAGGAAACAGGAAGTTAGAAAAAACTGTGATAAGGAAATCCATAAAGAGCAAGGGTGACACAGAAAAAACCAATCTGAAAATGCAGAGGGAAACTTTTGACACAGATGCAGGATCATTTCTCTAAGTTTTCTATTTTTTTCTTCTAAGATAGGGCTAAAAAAGTGAGACTTGAACTCATCATAACTCTATAAGATAAGCATGTCTGATGAGGGGGTAAATGATTACACACTCTACTGGAATTGCTTTAATGGAAACTTCTTGATGAAAGCTGCATCTTAAAATACTCATCCAGTGATGAGGACTTATTTCGAGATATGAATCAAGGCGGCAGTCGCAGCGAGGTTTGTATGTGAAGCACGCCATGTCTTCGGGACGAAGACTGAGCCAGACGAAAGTGTGCCCCAGCTGTTCCCACCAGCCTTGCTGGACAGCCAGTACCGACCCCAGTGCCACACTGGAAGCCATCAATGAGTAGACAATCTATGAACACCACCCAAGCAAAACGGTGGGGTCAGAGCAGAGTGGGACAGCCTTTGAGCCTCCCCCTTACCGCTTGCCCCTCCCCACCTGCCCAGGCAGAGCCCTTTCCTCTGGGTCAGCCACACCAAACTCCTTCCTGTTTCCTTTCTCTTTGCTGCACTTCCCAAAAGGCCCCTCGATGATCACCAGGCCACTGACCTTTTTTCTGTGCTCATGGAAAACCAAAAGGTTTTGGAGCACAAATCCTGAGAGAAGAGACATTAAATGTCAGCTACCCAAATCAGCTGTACCTTCTCTAGTACATGATTCAAGCTCTAAGTCAGCTGTCGTCATCTCTAAGATATCTCATCCAATTCTTCCAGGCCGCAAGACACTCTTCTGAGTTCACAGGGTGCTATACATTCCTCTGCTATCACATACTCTTATCATTACTATTAATACTATATAATAATCTGTTGACATGCCCGTGGGTGGGTGTAAGGCACGGACTCCAGGGCTACTCAACACGTGTTTATGGAATGAATGTGTCAATGCAGGAGGATTGTGGGAAGTAGATTTTGTCTGTCAACACCCATTAAGAAACAAAAGCCAAACATGTGGAATGGCAGGAATTGCCAACGTGAAATTGGATTTGGGCCAATCTTGGATGCAGGGCACCCGAGCCGCAGAACCTAGCAAACTGGATGGCTGGGATGTTTCTAGTGACTTATCATTGACATACTTGTTGATGTCAAGACTCCCCTTTCCAAAGCCAATACCCTCATCCAGGCACTGCCAGACATCTTTCCCTGAAGCATTTATTAAACTGGGCACTAGGGAGCCCCAGAAATAATGTAGCTTGAAGAAAGCACTTTGTATTCATGATGATTTGCATTAAAATTTAATTGGGGTTTCAGATAGAGCAAGTGGGAAGCTGCAAAGGTTAGTCTTCTAGAGCAAAGGAGAAAACACATTTTCTATTGTATACGAAGCCACCTATTTGTTCAATCCCCAATATCCAAAGTTCTTTTGCATTTTCTATTTAGTGCAAGCACTTTGGGTCTTTAAAGAGAGAAAGGGTAATTACATAACCAGTATGGTTGGGAGACCTTTGCTCTGATACCCTAAATGCCTTCAAAACCTTTCTGCTTGATACTAGGTAGGCAGAGCGATGGTTCTTATAACTCACTGAGAGAGATGGAAACATTTCACTGGAGGGAGGGAGAGAGGGAGGATGGGATTCTGCCACTGTTTGAATAGGAGGAGCCATTTTGGAAAACTATAATTTTTTTTTTTTTTTTTTTTTTTTTGAGACAAAGTCTCACTCTGTTGCCAGGGCTAGAGTGCCATGGCATCAGCCTAGCTCACAGCAACTTCAAACTCCTGGGCTCAAGCAATCCTTCTGCCTCGGCCTCCCGAGTAGCTGGGACTACAGGCATACATCACCATGCTGGGCTAATTTTTTCTATATATTTTTAGTTGGCCAATTAATTTCTTTCTACTTTTAGTAGAGACGGGGTCTCGCTCTTGCTCAGGCTGGTTTCGAACTTCTGACCTTGAGTGATCCTCCCGTCTTGGCCTCCCAGAGTGCTAGGATTAGAGGCGTGAGTCATCGCATCCAGCCAGAAACTATAATTTCTAAAATAGCTTAATTTTTTGGGTCTTATGGCTAATATCTATTGAATAGAGTCTAGAACATAGCCAGTCCCTTTGAATGAGTATAGGAAATTTCAAGAGAAGCCTTTTATGATATAGTTGTTGATTCACACAAGCCCCCCCCCCCCAAACCCCTGACTTAAAGGCTATTTTTAGTTAGCTTGTTAGCTTATATAATTGAGGCTTGTTGAGGACAGAAAGACAAACCATGATTTCACTTCCATTATAAACACAGGAAATCAGTGGTGCTACAATAGGACTTTATTTTACAAGTTGCAGGAAATACCACTGGGAGAACACGAGCCTTCCTTAAGACGACAGCAAAATTCCTGTGTCTCCATCAGGAAATAGATACCCAAAATGTACAGGGCCTGGGCAAGAATATAAAGGAAGGCTCACATACCTAACGTCTGCATGTTTAGAAGTAATAAAACAAGCCAACCTACTGGTACGTCCTAGCCTCCTACTTCAACCGTTATACATGCATAATGTCCTGGTTCGATGCTCAGACCCCTTGGCATTCTGTGCCAGAATGTGGCAGCCTGGGAAGAGCTAGCAGCTGGTGGTCTCTGATCTCTCTACCTGTGGTCTGACCTGTCTGCTTTATGTGCCACCCTGGCTCCTCTGGGCACCAGGGGCCTCACACGCATGTGTACGGATCTCTCAGGGGCATGTCAAAGTTCTGTCCACATGCCTATAAACAGAGGCTCCTTGGTTGTCCTCAGGCTAGGGGTATCTGTTTGGGAGGCTGCAAATTGGAGAGAGACCCAGGCAGCAGGTGCCTAGTCATCTGGGTTCTTAATGTCCACAGCATGGGAGGTCTGTGTGTGTGTACATGTGCGAGTTGGGGTGGGGGCAGGGGTAAGCACGACTCCAGGCAAGCATGTCTCTTTGGACCTAAGGATTCTTCACTCCATACTAAAGGACATGGCCATAGGAGGACCAGAACTAGGGCAGGGCTGGGTATAAAAACCTCATAAATGAGTATGACAAGAGAGTAAAAAAGGGAAACGAACTAGTACCGTAGTTCCTCCTTATGCATGTTGTCACTTTCCACTGCAGTCCAAAAATATTAAATGAAAAATTTCAGAAATAAACAATTCTTAAGTTTTTTTTTGTTTTGTTTTGGTTTTTTTTTTGAGACAGAGTCTCACTTTTGTTGCCCAGGCTAGAGTGAGTGCCGTGGCGTCAGCCTAGTTCACAGCAACCTCCAACTCCTGGGCTCAAGCAATCCTCCTGCCTCAGCCTCCCGAGTAGCTGGGACTACAGGCATGCGCCACCATGTCCAGCTAATTTTTTCTATATATATTAGTTGGTGAATTAATTTCTTTCTATTTATAGTAGAGATGGGGTCTCGCTCTTGCTCAGGCTGGTTTTGAATTCCTGACCGCGAGCAATCCGCCCGCCTCGGCCTTTCAGAGTTCTAGGATTACAGGCGTGAGCCACCGCGCCCGGCCAACAATTCTCAAGTTTTAAATTGCACACTGTTCTGGGTAGCGGGATGAAATCTCGCGCATCCTGCTCCATCCTACTCAGGCTGTGAATCCTCCCTCCGCCTAGCGTATGCACACTGTCTATGCCAGCCACCTGCTAGCCACTTAGTGGCTATCTCCCTTATCGGATGGGCTGTTGTAATATCGCAGTGCTTGTGTTCGAGTAACCCTCATTTCACTTAATAATGGCCCCAAAGCACAAGAGTAGTCATGCCGGCAACTCACATACACCAAAAGGAAGCTGGAAAACGGTTCCATTAAGTAAAAAGGTGAAAGTTCTCGACTTAATAAGGAAATAGAAAAAAAAATGGTGCTCTGAGGTTGCTAAGCTGTGTGGTAAAATTGAATCTTCTATCCGTGAAATTGTGAGGAAGGTAGAAGAAATTCATGCTAGGTTTGCTGTCGCTGCACCTCAAACTGCAGAGGTTTCAGGCACCGTGAGGTTAAGTGCTTTGTTAAGATGGCAAAGGCTTTAAATTTGTCAGAAAGGAGGTCTGATGGGCACAGTCAGGTTCAGTCCTATGCAGGTTCAGGCGTGCACTGGGGGTCTTGGAAGTAACCCCAAATGACAAGCAGGGACCGCTGTGACAGTGAGATCTCTACGTCGTGGAGGCCGGGTCACTCAGATCCTGCAGGACCACTGGGGGTAGATGCAGTGATGCCTTGACTCTCAGGCAAGGAAAGGAAAGAGGGACAGACATAGACAGAGGGTGAATAAGGATTCGAATACTGGTATCACAGAGGGCGGAAGAGATAAGCTCTGTCGTGCAACAGTGTGCAGCATTGGCAATACATCGTGTCACGGCTCAAGCAAGATTTGGCTTTGGATGGGCCACTCTGGGTGAGTTTGAGGAGGCCGGCCTGGAACAGAGATGGACTGACAATGAGAGTGGAAACGCCAAGGATGGCATCGGGTTCATCTGGCTGCGGAGGCGGTGGCTTCCACAGGCACTGCCAGGCAGTGGGCGGTATCTCACAGGTCCTTGAATAATCCCACTCACACAGTGCTCCTGCCCTTCCACGCATCCTCAAAGATAGCCGGAGACTCGAGCCGATTCCCGCAGGGTCTCAGCAGTGTCACCCTCGCCTGCTCTGCCGTCGCAGGGCAAGTCTCCCCCGTTCTGGAAGGGTTCGCTGCTGGGTGTGGAGGGCGAGGGGAGAGACCCAGGCCCCTATCATCTTTAACTTTTTATTGTGGAATTTTCCAAACACGCACAAAAGTAGAGACTATCTTATAACAAACTTCCTCATAGCCATCATCCAGCTTCCACAACTACAATTATCAATGTTTTGCCAAATTGTTCACCTAAAATTTCCCAACCTTTTTTCAGTAGTATTTTAAAGCAAATCCCAGATACATCATCTCACCCCAAAACACTTATGAAAGTTTCTTTTTGGCTGAGTGCCGTGGGTCACACCTGTAATCCCAGTACTTTGGAAGGCTGAGGTGGGAGGATCACTTGAAGTCAGGAGTTCAAGACCAGCCTGGGCAACATAGCAAGACTCTGTCTCTACTAAAAAACAAAAAACAAAACATTTCTTCCCCCTGCTTTGAGTATGTATATATGTGTGTATTTACTTATTTATTGATTAATTGATTGAGAAAGGGTCTTGTTCTGTTGCCCAGGCTGGAGTGCAGTGGCAGGATTCACAGCTCACTGCAGCCTTAATCTCCTGGGCTCAGGCTGATCCTCTTGCCTCAGCCTTCTGAGTAGCCAGGACTACAGGCATGCACCACCACACCTGGCTAATTTCTTATTTTTTCTACAGATGCGGTCTTGCCATGTTGCCCAGGCTGGTCTCAAACTCTTGGCCTCAAGCAAGCCTCCCAAAATGCTGGGATTACAGGCATGAGCCACCAGACCTGGCCTTTTTCCTATTCAAAAACAATCTAGACATCAGTGTGCCTCTCTAACCGATAAGGGCTATTTTTAACATAATCATCTGCCATTACCATATCTAACATTTACAATCATTCCTTAATGTCATGAAATATCAAATCTGCATTCATTTTTCCATGATTGTCTCAAAAATGTCTTTTTACTGTTAGACTATTTGAATCGGGGTCAAACGAGGTACTGGCCTGATTTTAGCAGGATGAAAAGCCCTTGTTTGTGGTTCAAGTGCCAGGACCTCTCACATGCCGGACCCTCACCCAGAGCCATTTGGCTCCTCAGCCGAACAGGGCCACAAGGCCAGAGTGACAAGCCTTCAGCCAGTGGGCATTCTGGCCTCTTGAGCATGAAGCCTCGGTGAGAACCGCAGGCAGCTGGGCCCCTGCTGCCTGTGTGTAGATCTCTGCAGCCTAAGTCGGACAGCCACTGTCCAGAACTTCCCAGTCCTTATGGGATTTGGGTCACCAAGCCACAGTAGACCTGCAATGAAAGTGGGCTCCTGCTCTCTCTGGTACTGCCTCCACTTTTCACCATTTGATCTTTTTAGTTAAAGGCCAAAGCCAAGCTGCATGGGGTGACAGAGTGAGCTGAAAGCGGGGACTGTGGGCTGAGCACTCTCTCTGTCCCTGTCTGACAGGGTGGCCTTGAGCAAGTCTCTCGCCAATCAGTTTCTTCATTTCTGAAGTGACAGCAAGGGACTCAACTCAACAATCTCTAAGACCCTCCAGTTCTGACGTTTTATGATACTAAGCTCAAAAGCCACCAGTGCCTATGTTTCTGCCACCATGCTGGATGTTGGGAGTACACAGACCCCTCTCCTCCTGGATTATAAACCCTTTATGGGGAGGGATCATGTCTTATTTTGGCATCACCAGAATCTAGCACATCGCATAGTAAGCACTCAATAAATGTTGCCGAATGGAGTACCCAATCCAACAACCAATTCTCGAGCATCCACATAAGCCAGATGCTGTGCTAGCCTAGGGCTCACACATATCTCCCTGGAGAGACTAACATTTCAATAGTGGGTTGGGGCCAAGCACAGTGGCTCACACCTATCATCCAGGTACTTTGGAAGGCCAAGGCAGAAAGATTGCTTAAGGCAGGAGTTTAAGACCAGCCTAGGCAACACAGAGAGACCCTGTCTCTAAATATATATATATATATATATATATATATATTTTTTTTTTTTTTTTAATTAGCCAGGTGTGGTGACATGTGCCTATAGTCCCAGCTGCTTGGGAGGCTGAGGTAGGAGGATCACTTGAGCCCAGGAGTTCGAGGTTGCTGTGAGCTATGATCACATCACTGCACTCCAACCTTGGTGAGTTTTATTTATTCTAAATAAATAAATAGGAAGCTGTTCAGTGGAGAAGAACAGTTCACTAATTGTAGAGAAGTGGCTATGGGTCTTAACAGCTCAGATCTAAGATACAGACATTGGGGCTGGTGGCTCCAAGCTACGGGTTTCCTGCTCCTCAAGCTGAACACTGGCCACCGGCTATCCTTTCCTCCCAGTACCCCCACCTGCTCCAACAGCAGCACCGTAAAGAGTGTTCCTAGCACAAGAAAGGGGCAGAAAGATGTGTGTGCCAACTCACAAAGAGAAGTGTCTCCCAGCCAGCATCCACAGCGCCATACGGGGTCAGTCTTCCCTAAGGGAGGTGCATAGAAATGACGCAGACTGCTAAATGTTCCTAACAGGAACTCAATAGTTTTGCATCCTCCTGAAGATCCACCTAGAACAATTGCGTGGTTCTGCCTCCAGACGGGCTAAAACTGCTGGGCAGGGGCGAGTCTTCCTCAAGGCGCATTTTCTCTAGGCTAGGGCTGCGAGCCTTCAGAATGGAGCATGTGACACTGGTCACTGTCCCGGCTGGCTGTGCGGGCAGGGTGGAAAGACTGTTGAAAATCTCTCTGGGTCCTTGCGTGGCACAAGGATGTCTTGAATTCACAAAGCTGGTAAGGCTGTGAATCACGCCCCAGAACGGAGCTCCGCATTGCCAAGCCCACGCCTGAGAGAAAATGGCCTTGAGCTTTACCTGAGAAACCAGATTAAACACCCTCCCCTCCAGAAAAAACTTCCAGGAAGCTTCCCAGTAAAATAAAACCCAAAGCCCTTGCAAAACATTAAGGAGGTTCTGTGGCTTGCAGACAATAGCCTCACTGTCCTTGTCTCCCTGAGCTTACTGTGCATAATGTCAACTCCCTGTCTATGTTGGGCCCTGAAGAAGGTGCCATTACAGTGTAATTTTAGAACCGAGGCACCTTGGAGATCAGCTAGCCTCGCCCCTCCTCCGCGGCAAAGACAGCTTCCTTCCTCTGAGCCTCTCCAGCGACCCCGAGAGAGATGCAGGAAATTCTCCACAGTAAGCGAAGACACAATGTCTTCATGACCAGGAGGAGTTTGCGATTCTAGCTAATTACAGCCCGCACTGGCTGACTGCTGGGCTGTGATTTGGAGCCTTAAAGCTTCTGTGTGGCTCAGCACATGTGGTAGGGGAAAAAAAAAAAATGAAGAACTTTGCAGCAGATACCAGGCGAAGCCCTCGCAGCCACATGTGTGCAGCAGGCGACTCCGGCAGGATGCTGCTTAAAATCAGACACACATGGCCCTGGCAGAGACTGAGGCTGCCAATTAAGGCTCTGAAGTTTTGAGAGGAAGAGCTGGAGGGGAGGAAAAAAACCCAACAACTTGTTAACAATTAGCAGTCTGGATTCTTTTTCTGAGTAGGTCCCGGGACCAGGGGCCAAGTGGGAAGTATTTCTCTGAGAATCCCTTCCGCCAGAAAACTCAAAAGAGGTTGGTGAATGTGAAATAACTTATAGCTTTCCCACAAGGGAGTCAGAGTTGACAGGATATCATTCCTATTGTACAGAGGAGGGAAACAAAGGCACGGCCAACCTTCTGTTTTCGCTTTTCTTCACTCTAGGAGGAATAACTGGGCTAGTCAAAAATCCCTTCACCAGTTTGATTTTTAGTTTTCAAAGACCTTGTTGATACACATTCCAAAAGTGCCTCTACTTATACAAGAAAGGGAGTACAGTCAAAGCCTGTATTTGTATTTGCTCATAAAGCAACGCTAGAAGGAAACCCACGACACTAGTAAGCGGAGAGGGTGGATGAGCACAGGGGTGGCAGCAAACTTCTGTCGATGGGTAACTTTTTCTATCATTTTGCTTTTTGAACCACGAGAATGTTACCTATCCAATGATAAAATTAAATGCAAATTATCCTATAGAAAAATGAAACAAGCTCTGGGGCCCCACTTTTCCCTGTGAGTTGGCTGTATTTTGGGGGGATAGAACATAGTACACTGCTCTTGCATTATCTAAAGGCGGGGTATGGGAGGGACCTTCATATCCCCATGGCACCTACAGAACTGGGAGTCCAGACACCTGAAGGGCCCTTCTCAAGGTCACCCTGAATGTCATGAGCAGAACTGGCCCCAGTTCTCCAAAGCGTTGCCTCCTGGCCACACTCGATGTTGAGCCTTCTTGGAACTGGTGGGTGACCTACGCTCATGTTTACAGAGGGTGAAAGACTCCAGTCATGGGTTTGGTTCTTTCCTTTCTTTTTTTTTTTTCCCTTAATTGTGCCATGCTTCTTGCAGCAATCAGAGTGATTTTATTAAAATACAAATTTGAGCATATTGCTCCAGGGCCCTCCATACGTCCCAAGTGCCCTTCCTTCAGGCGAAGTCCACGTCCCTTGGTATCAGTGGCTCTTACCACGGCACTCACTGACCTCCTGCTTCACCTCCCAGCTCTTTGTCGTGTGTCCCGATCTCCACTCCACTTCGTCCCCTGCGCATACGGGAGCGTCCATGGCTCTGTGGTCCTGTGCGTGCCGTTGCCACTTTCTGGAATGCCTTTCCCTCTTCTCCACCTGAGGGATTCTGACTGACACTTTAAGATCGAATGCCACTAGCTCCTCTGAGATGCCAGCTCAGGCCTCGCCCAGCCCCTCTGTGGTCTGTTTCTGTGCCTGTCTCCCAGTCAACTGTGAACTCCCACAGGGCGGGGCCCCTGGCTGTTGCCCTGGCAGTTTGCTAAGCAGTACTGACATCTAGCACTTACATAGCACCTTCTATGTGCCTGTCCTGACCTCGGCACTCTACACATAATAATTTATCGAATCCTCACCAAAACCCGAAGAAGCAAGTACTAGTGTTGTCACAGTCTTACAGATGAGTACACTGAGGCACAGGGACATAAATTACAAAGCCAGTGAATGACAGAGCCAGAGTTTGAATCCAGGAAATCTCCCTCCAGAGCTCTCAGGCTTTTAATCCCTGTGTGATAATGTCTATAAATAAATGAAAGAATGAAATGACGAGAAATCAAACTCCCATTCATAAGGCAAAAGTCCACCATGTTCTAGTTTCTAAAACTCCGAGAAGAGCAGCCACACGGGGACTCTGGGCTGAGTGGGGACACCCACCCAAGCCAGCATGGGCATTTCAACTCTGGGAGCTCCCAGTGGCACGGGACACGCGGGAACAAAAGAGCCCTGCTCTCTAGCTGCTCTGACTCGCTGACATCCTCTCAACCAGACGCAGCAGAAAACGCACTCAGAGTTTCCCAGGGCCACCCTGCATCCTTCCTACTACAGTGAAACTTGAGATGTTTTGAGGTTTCTTCAAGAAGATCTAGCTCTTAAACACAATGCATATGGAAAGAGGAAAGATTTACCACTAACTCTCTACGCCAGTGGCCAGTGGTTTCTGCTCTGCGCTCTTTAGAACTCTTTCTTGGAACTGGGTGGAAACGCCCACTCAGGCATGCAGGTTGGTCTGCAGTTCCTGCTGCTGGCCTGGTGACTGCGGTGACTTCTCCAGGGTGGAGCCTGCACGCCACTCCTGCTTGATGGACCCAGATAAAGGATGGATTTTTGAACGGCTTCCTTGGGGCCTGTCTTTCCACTGTCTTCTCCAAGCCTGCTCAGAGCCGCTCTCGGGGAAGAGCAGTTGAACGTGGCCTTTCCCTGGTGAGCAATCAGAGGGCGAGGGGAAACCAACACCCCACTGCCGAAACGGGAGAATGAGTCTCCAAGGGAGGCTGAGTGGAAAGACAATCAGGTTTGGAGACTTGGCTCTGCCATTCCCGAACTTTGAGGCTTAGAATAAGTTATTTACCATATTTGAGTCACATCTGCAAAGGAGGTTAACAGTTTCCTCATGTGTTGTGAGGAACAAATGAAATATTATATACAAAAGGGCTTTGTAATCTCAACAGTGGTTTCCAAGCCTGGTTAATTGTCAGAAACGCCAAGAAAAAAAACAATTTTTTTTTAATTACACATTTCCGGATCCTTCTTTAGCCTCTTGAATTAAAATCTCCAAAGGAGGGGTCCAGGCATTCATATTTTCAGGAACCTTCTGGATGTTTCTGAAGCATAGCCACAATTCTAAAGCACTGTACAAAGGCTGGCATTATTATAACTGTGGTGAAAGAAATTCCAGGTCGGAGTAATGTGCTGAAAAGATAACTGCTAGGGCTGCATGACTGGCAAGTGGAGAATTTCTTTTTTTTTTTTTTTAATTTCAAAATATTACAGGAGTAAAAATGCTTTAGCCACATAAAGTGCCTTTGCACTGCCCGAGACAAAGCTACAAGCATGCCCATTCCCTGGACGACATGCACTGCACCTATTACATGTGAATTGCAAGTGGAGAATCTCTAAGGGATGTGACTTCACTATGGACGTCCAGAAGGGGAGCCTAGAAGGGAAGCCCAACTCTCTACCGAGTTGGAGCTTAGATACCCATGAACTCAGAAAGGGCAGCTCTCCATGGATATACAGATAGCTCCTTTAGCCACCAAGCATTCTGCTAGAAAGAGAGCAGTCCCAAATACACAGAGACACATGGACCTCTCCTGTCTGTCTCAGAACCTGGCAGAATCAGATGAACCAGAAGCAAGGTGTTTCAAGTTAGAAATGGACTCCTGCAGCAAAAGATAATCATCAAGCGCTTGAGACCAGTACTTGGGCTCCTTGGAGCACAGGGGAGAACTGGAGGGACACCTACCAATGGTCAGGGGAGGCAAAATGCTGAAGTGAAAGTCCTGCATGTCCAGGAAGTGAGAGAGCAGGCGGCCTGAGCTCTAGATCCAACTGGGCTATCAACCAAAAGCAGCCCTCAGCCAGTCACTGCCCCACCCCCACGCCTCTGTCTTCAACTGTAAAATGTGACATAACTTATCTACAGCAGGAAGCCTTGCGAGTGACAAATGAAATAACAGATGTGAAGGGTGGCAGGGCATGCGGAAAGGCCACATGAATACAATGCAACATTTTTATTCTTCAAAAGTATGATGATTAATGCCTTGTATCACAGACAGGAGCATTCTCCAAAGAATTGAAAGTCTGTGTAACTGGTTCATCCGATAAACAGGATCCTCTATGAATGTCACTCTTTGACTCCTCAAGTTAAAGAAGCTTCCCTCTCCTAAGAGGCATCCCTAAGGAAGGGAGTGGCATACTTCTAAATTTCACTCAACTGTAGATGAAGTGCACTAAGGGATTTGCCGATGAGCCACCAAGTCGAAGAGGTTATGTTAGGTGACTTGGAAAGAAGGGTTAAAAGCGAGCAACCTCACTAGGGTGAAAAGGAAAGAGATCCTGGAAGGCTTTTCGAAACCACTAAGTAACAAATGTAGCTCCCACCTCCCACCCACATACCACTGGAAATAACTTTAAATAATGCATCTGAGAATGTCTGCAGAACAGGCAGTCTGGATTAAGGGCTTTTAAAGGGATGGTATTCGAACAAGGATCCTTTCAGGGAAACCATTCTTGAGAATTGTTGAACTCTCAGGCAAGTTCACTCTGACAAATATCCTTAGGGAAGCTTTGAGGTAGAGCTGAAATCCTGGTCTGGTAAACTATGGAAAAGCAATTTAGAGCAAAAAGTTCTAGTGGTCCTCCCAGCCACCGTGTTCCCACTCCCAGGCCCAGTAGTGTTGTGTAAGATTCACTTACGCTAAGTGAACAGAATTTCATAAAAAGCTTGGCTGGTCCTCTGGACTCTGTTGTAGAAACTGACCTAGAGTCATTCATTCTTTTAACAAATACAAATCAAATACCTACCATGTGCCAGACATTTTTCTAGCCTTTGGGGATATAGCTATGAGCAAAACATACAAAGATCTTCGACCTCATGAGTTTATATTCCAGGGGAGAGGACAGACAATAAATAAATACATGTACCTTACAATAAGTGTTTTGGAAAAGAATAAAGCAGGGAAGGGTAGGAAGGGATTCCTATTTTACTTGGCAAGATCAGATAATTACCAGGATAGGAGCAGCCCAGGGGGTGTCTACCTGAAGAGCATTCCTGGCAGAGCAAGTACAAAGGCTGGAGGCAGTGGGTTGTTTAGTGTATTCAAGGAACAAAGAGCAGGAGGAAGGTGTTAGGAAGTAAAAACTAAGTAGGGACTTGAAGGCTTTAGATTTTACTTTGTGATAGGGAAAACTCTGGGGCATTTTGGGCATTGGAGGGATTCGATCTGCCTTGCCTTGCGTTTTGAAAGGATCTCTGGCCATTTTGACATGGGTAGACTGTAGGAAAGCAAAAGCAAAAACAGGGAGACCAAGTAGGCAGCAACTGCAATATTACAAAAAAAAGAGAACACCAGGGATTTGGGCCTGTGGTAACAGTCGCACTGACAGATTTGCTGATGGACTGGATATGAGAAAAAGTGAGGCACTGAGGATGACTCCAGGGGTTAGACTTCAACATCTGGAGGGAAGGAGTTGCCCTACTTGGAGACGGCAAGACTGTAGGAGGAGCTATGTTTGAGATGCCTATTTGACATCCATAAGGAAGTGTTGAATATAAAGTCTGGAAAGCAGGAGAGAAACTAGGCTGGAGATGTAAATTTTTAACATTTTAATTTTTTTCTTTTTTATATGTTTTTGCATTTGTTTGTGTCATCTTTGATTTCTTTCCTTAGTGTTTCATAGTTCTCTATGTATAGATCTTTCACTCCTAGGTATTTTATATTCTTTGTAGCTATTGTGAATGGTATTGAGTCTTTGATTTGACTCTCAGCTTGACTGTTATAGGTGTATAGGAATGTTACTGATTTGTGTACGTTGATTTTATAACCTGAGCCTTTGCTGAATTTATTTATCAATTCCAGAGACTCTTGAAGTCTTTGGGGTTTTCAAGATATAAGATCATATTATCAGCAAAAAGCAATAGTTTGACCTCCTTCTTCCAGATTTGGATACCCTTTATTTCTTTCTCTTACCTGATTGCTCTGGCTAGGATTTCCAGCACTATGTTGAACAGAAGAGGTGAAAGTGGGCATCCTTGCTTTGTTCTAGCTCTTAATGGGAATGTTTTCAACTTTTCCCCATTCAGTATGATGTTGGCTGTGGGTTTTTCATGTATGGCTTTTATAATTTTGAAATATATTCCTTTTATGCCTAGTTTGTTGAAATTTTTATCATGAAAGGGTGCTGAATCTTGTCAAATGCTTTTTCTGCATCTATCAAGCTAATATTATGGTCTTTGTTTTTGCTTCTGTTTATATGGTGAATCACATTTATTGATTTACATATGTTGAACCACCCTTGCATCCCTGGGATGAAGCCCACTTGGTCATAGTGGATTATTTTTTTTGATGTGCTATTAAATTTGGTTTGCTAGTACTTTATTGAGGATTTTTGCATCTATATTCTATATCTATATTCTATTTTGCATCTATAAGGGATATTGGTCTATAGTTTTTTTGTTGTCGTTGTGTCCTTTCCTGGCTCTAGTATCAAGGTGATACTAGCGTCAAAGAATGAGTTGGGACAGATTCTCTCCTTGGGGTTATGGAATAATTTCTGCAGTGTGGGAACCAGCTCGTCTTTAGGTCTGGTAAAATTCAGCTGTGAATCCATCTGGTCCAGGGCTTTTTATTGTTGTAAGATTTTTTTTATTATTGCTTCAATCTCATTGCTTGTTATTGGTCTGTTCAGGAGTTTTATTTCTTCCTGATGAGTCTTGGAAGGTTGTGTGTTTCCAGGGATTTGTCTATTTCCTCTAAGTTTTTGAGTTTATGTGTATAGAGATTTTCATAGTATTCACAGATGGTATTTTATATTTCTGTGGTATCAGTTGTAATGTCTCCTTTTGCATTTCTGATTGAGTTTATTTGGGTCCTTTCTCTTCTATTCCTGGTTAATCTAGCAAGAGGTCTATCAATTTTGTTTACCTTCTCAAAGAACCAACTTCTTTTTTATTGTTCCTTTGTAATTTTTTTTCTTTTCCATTTCATTTAGTTCTGCTCTAACCTTAGTTATTTCTTTTCTTCTGCTGACTTTGGATTTGGCTTGCTCTTCCTTTTCTAGTTCCTTGAGATGTGTAACTAGATTGTTAATTTGTGATCTTTCTGTCTTTTTGACATAGGCAATTTAAGGCTATGAATTTCCCCCTTCAGACTGCTTTTGTTAAGGTCCCATAGATTTTAATAGCTTGTGTCCCCTATGTCAATTCAGTTCAAGGAATCTTTTGATTTCCATCTTAATTTCTTTATTGACTCAATAATTGTTCAACAGCAGGTTGTTTAATTTCTATGACTTTGTGTAGAACTGAGTGTTTCTCTTGGAGTTGATTTCTAATTTTATTCCACTGTGGTCTGAAAAGATACATGGTATGATTTCTATTTTTTTGAATTTGTTGAGACATGTTTTGTGGCCTAAGATATGATCAACTTGGAGAGTGTTGCATATGCTGATGAGAAGAATGTATATTCAGTAGTTTTTGGGTAAAATGTTCTGTAAATGTCTGGTAGGCCCACTGGCTCTAGAGCCCTGTTTAAGTCCAGTGTTTATTTTTCTGCTTGGATGATCTATCCAGTTCTATTAGTGAGTAGTTCTATCAGTGCAGTGTTGAAGTGCCTGGTAATTACAATGCTGCTGTTTATCTCTTTGCTTAGATCTACTAGGGTTTTCTTTATGAATCTGGGTGCACCTGAATTAGGTACATAAATATTTAGGATTGTTATGTCTTCTTGTTGAATTGCTCCATTTACCGTTATATAATGATCATCTTTGTCTTTCTTTACTACTGTTGATTAAGAGTTAATTTTATCTGACATGAGAATAGCTACACCTGCTTCTTTTGGTTTCCATTTGCATGGAATATTGTTTTCCATTCCTTCACCTTTAGTCTGTACAAGTTGTTGTAGGTTAGATGTGTTTCCTAGAGACAGTAGAGTTGTCTCCAAGCTCTGAGATTCTTTTTTCTGCCTGGCCTAGCTATTCTTAAAACTTTCCACTGTGTTTTGCATTTCCTTAAATGAATTTTTCATTTCCAGAAGTTCTATTTGTTTTGTTGTTGTTGTTGTTTTAGTATGTTGATCTCTTTAGTGAATTTTTCATTCATTTCCTGAATTACTTTTCTGGTTTGAGTTGGTTTTCCATTTTCTCTTGGATTTCATTGAGCTTCCTTATAATCCATATTTGGAATTCTTTATTTGTCATTTCAATATTTTCAATTTGGTTGGTATCCATTGCTAGAGAGCGCGTGTTCCCCTTTGGGGGTGTCCTTTTATCATGATTTTTCATGTTTCCAAGTTCTTTCACTGATTCCTTCTCATCTGGAGCAGCTGTCCCTTCTTATTTTTGGATTTTCTTTTGTTTATGTGGGGCTTCCCCTCTTCCCCTACTCATAAGGGTGTACCTGTAGTGTATGTTGGGTATGGACCCTTGGCTTTGCTTGTGGATGCTTTGATGGCGATCTAGGTTTTGGATGGATGCCTTGGTTATAGATATCCTTACTGTGGTGGTTTTCTCAGTTGCTAGTTGTTTGCAGGCTGTAGCAGTGGTGAGCTATGTGTGTGGGCAGATTCCCTGTCTCAATGCTTTAAATTTTGCAAGAAAAGAAAGAAATGAAATGATCTTTCAGACTACTAAGCCCGACTGTCACTGCCTTTGCTGGGAGGCTCCTTGATTTGTCATGGGATAGATAGATGCCTGGTTTTGATGAGCTCATGATGCCTACTATAAGTTTTTCCCTCTTGGAGACTTATTTTAAGGAAGAAGAAGAAGAAAAGGAAGGACAAGGAGAGAGTAGTGAAAGTAGGTGGCAAGAGAAAATGTAAGGCTTTTGAAGAACTTCAGGTTATTTTAAGTTTCCTAAACCATTTCTTTTCTTCCATAAACATCACTAACATAACCCCCAAGTTCCCACATACTCTGCAAAGTATCCCAGGTAACTTTAGCACAGATATAGAACTTTGGGCATCAGTGGACATTAGTGAATAGCCAACTCTCTGGTGAGAAAATTGAAGCTCAGGGAGGGGAACTGACTTCCTGGCTCTCCTGATCATTATCTATATGGTCTTGGGCAAGTTACTTTTAACCTCAGTGCATTGGTTAATCCATCTGCAAAACAGAGTTGTAATGATACTCACCACCTTGGGTTGTAATGAGAATTAAGATAATCATTCTTAGGTCCTTAGAACAGTACCTGGCACGTGGAAAAAAATGCTCAATAGTGTCATTTTTTATTTCCATTGTCCAAGTCACAGAGAAATTTTGTCACATTGGAGTGGAAAGAGGATGATTCTATCTTATCCCTCCTGCCACAAAACACACACACTCTATGAGTTAGCTTCTGATCTCTGCCCCTCTATTATCCCTTTTTAGCTTTAATCAAAAATATATTCTTGGGTGGGAGGCGGGAGGAGGGGATGGGTATATACAAACACAATGAGTTAGATGTGCAACGTTTGGGGGATGGACATGCTTGAAGCTCTTACTCGAGGGGGGAGGGGAGCATGGGCAATATATGTAACCTTAACACTTGTACCCCCATAATACGCTAAGAAAAAACAAAAACAAAAAACAAAAACCCAACAAACAAACCAAAAAAAAAAAAACAAGAAGTTATCTGACAAAATCAGATTTTAAAAAGTAAAAAGACATTTGCCACACATTTAATTATTTCTGGGAATATGATTGCAAATTAAAGATGTTAGATATCATTGAAAAAATATATTCTTTATTCCATACTATTAATATTACTATTAATATAAAAAGTACTATTGGCCGGGCACGGTGGCTCATGCCTGTAATCCTAGCACTCTGGGAGGCCGAGATGGAGGATCACTTGAGTTCAGGAGTTCAAGACCAACCTGAGCAAGAGCGAGACCCTGTCTCTACTAAAAATACAAACATTAGCTGGGTGTGGTAGCACACGCCTATAGTCTCAGCTACTTGGGAAGGCGAGGCAGGAGGATCGCTTGAGCCCAGTAATTTGAGGTTGCCGTGAGCTAGGCTGACACCACGGCACTCTAGCCCAGGGGACAAAGCGAGACTCAGTCTCAAAAATAAAAAAGTACTATTATTGAAGACCTGCTGAGCACTATGTTAATTTGCTTTTACATATGTCCTCATACTTAATCCTCACATAATCCTATAAGGCAAGTTAACCACCCCCATTTTATGGGGCAGGAAGCCAGTGCTCACATGTTAAACAACTCACCCAAGGTCATATGGTGAAGGTGGCAGAGCCTGGATTCAAATGCAAGTCTGTTAGACCCCACAGCCTTCCACAAGTGTGCCCAGCACTAAACATTCGTGCAGGATGCCATACACTAACGTCTGAGCAGTTTGCCGGGAACGTTAGGCCCTAGGGCTTTATGTTAGGAGAGTTTTGAAACAAGAAACACTCTATGCGAACTGTATTTTCAACATTAGACTAGGTGTGTCTGCATCTACTTTCTTGGATGTGTTCAACTCCCAGGTGAGAGATTCCCATACAGTTGAATTCCTTCTCACCGGGCAAGTGCTGGCTTAGTGTCACAGGGATGGGCTACGGGGGAGGGGACAGCAGGGGAAGGGAACAGGAAGTCATTTGCTGGTGGTTGACCAGGCCCCCTGTGACTTCTCAGAGCTGCAGAACTGCCACCAACAGTCACAGCAGTTCCTGGTGAGCAACGAGAAGCTTGGGTTCAGCCAGAAGGCACCTGCGGTGACATCATGGAGTACAGCAGCAGAAAAATATACATTCTCCGGGGGGCCATTTCCCTCTTTGTGGCACACGGGGTACTAGAGGCACTAATTATAGCCATGTCTCTCCAACCCCCACTGAGGGCAGTTGACATTTACAAGTGCCTCTGGTGTTTGTGGCGCTTCTTCCCCTCCGATCTGTAGCCACAGCCACGCCTAGTGCGTGTGGCGGAGGCCGCAGGATCCAGGCGGCCTGGGTGTGGCAAGGACACCCTCCTCCCGGCCTCATCTCAGCGGGGGAGAGGGTGTCCTCAGGAAATCTCTTAGACGGCCACAGGTCCATTATCTTCTGATGTCATTATCTGGGGGGCCATAGGGCACGATCACTTCTCCAGGGGTAGAGCGGGGACCTGGCCCTCCGGTCATCAGTCAGTCCAGGATGTGGCCGTTCTTGGGCAGGCAACAAGGCTTTAGAAGGTGGGCCTCAATGGGGCAGGAAGAGAGAATCTCCGTGTCTACAGGCCTCGCCCTCTTATGCTGAGTCCAGGGAGTCGGGCAATACTTGAGGGCTTTTCTGGGACCCGGAGGACGGAGGTTTCTGCCACATGGAGGCAGTCATCCACCCCATGAGAATGAGCTGGACTTAAGAGCAGCCCTGTTGCCACGCCGTTAGTCAAATCTCGTTCAGATCGTTACGCCTTGGCCTCCGCTATGCCACAGGAAATGCAGGCACTGATCTGTGTTGATACTTGGATGGGAGGGGAGAAGGGAAGATGAGACTACAATCGACACGATTCTGTCCATCTATTATGTAATCTGCTAATCATGAGGCTAGAGGAGCCATGCCCAAAGTCTTCCTCTGGGAGCAAAGGATCTTCCATCTTTCTTCCTTCCAGCAAATTCTTCTGGGGGTTCCCGCTTCAGTCGGATGTTCACCATTTGGGTAACTGAACTGGACTCCTCAGACAGGAATTTGGTCGAAAAGGATACCGTGGTTGTGTTATCTGCTCGTGGGTGGAGAGAGTACACGTCTTGCAGAGAGCGGTGCAGACTGAGAGCTCTGAGCAGACAGATTCCCCGCGAGGGATGCCACAGCCCTCCCCGGGTGCCAAGACGCCCCCTCCTCTTGGGGTTCTCACCAGCCCCCGCCTGCCGCTGCCACCACACAGCTTGTCGTCCCCCGCAGAGAGACGGGGCATCATGACCAGAAAATGCTACCTCCACGTCCCCTCTCCACATTACCCACTGCCTCTAGCTCCAATGCTGAAAAGAGAGGAAGGCGAGCATTTGAGTCACCCCTATTTCTGGAACATTGTCAAAAGAGAGGAAAATGCATTATCATTTTAACCAATATTCAAGGGGCTGAACTCCACGACCCTCTCGTCTTTGAGGGAGGGGTGCTGCCTCTGCCCGCAAGCAGTCGCAAAGCCCGGGGGCCGAGGCGGTGGAGGAGGAAGACCTCTTTCTCTGTGGTTTGCAGAACCTGGCAAGGGCTGGGGAGCCATATGTTGTGTTCTGAGACTCGAGCATAAACTTCTGCTCCATGTTTGGATTTTGGTTTTTTTAATGATTCCCTGTTTTGAGAGAGAGAAAAAAGGGGTGTGTGTCTATGTGTGCTTTGAGGGAAGTGGGGGAACAGATGGGAGGAGAAGAGTAGCAGGCACTACTAGGCACTTTCTGATCAGTGTTTCTCCGGCAGTTTCTGCTGTGTCTCTCTGGCGACAGGGTGGGTAAATGGCTCTCAAAGATGACAGCTCTGCAGAAGCTACAGCAGTTACGGAGGTTTCATGGATTCAGAAGCTTTCTGGATGGTTTCTGCTGAAGCGCAGAAGGCGGCACGGCACCTGTTCTGACGGGGGTGGCCTCCCCTCGATGGCAGAAATGCCAGGCCCATGCCGACCCTGGAGTCGCACCCCCAGCTGCCAATCACGTAACATTTCTCGAGCGTTATCTGTGTGCCAGGCGCTAGGCAAGCATTTATTAATATCTCATTTAGTCTTCAGAACAACTCTATGGTGAGGGCACTATTATTGTACCCACTTTACAGATGAGCACAAGAGAAGGTAAATAATTTGCACAAGGTGATGCAGACAGTGAGTGAGACCCGGGCTCAAAATGCAGGCTTGCCTGACCCTTCTGTTCTTCACTGTCTTACCCTACCTTCCTATCACAGCTGCCGTTGCCTTAATGGGAGCCAGGATGGAAGGGGTAGCACATTTGTAAAGTGTTTGGGCTTAATTCCCCACCATCATTAGTATCTCCAGTTTTACCAGTGAGGAAACTGAGGGTGAAAGATGTTACACAATTTGTCCAAAGTCGCAGGACTAATAAGCAGCACAGCCAGGATTCAGAGCCAGGACCGAGTTCTGTCGTGTGCTCACCTCGTTTTATCACACCGCCTCTCGACCAAATTCCCTGAAGAGGGGGTCTGCCTCTCAATTGCTTCAGATTTTTAAGTAAAGGCAGAAGAGGAAGCTCAGAAGATTTTCTTCTTGAATATCTCATAACTATAAGCTTTTGATAAAAGGCTTGAACCTAAGGGCCAGCGGGTAGCAATTCAGGAAGGCAGATTTAGGTTTCATGCAAATGACTTCCTAGTTATCGAATATATGCAGAGAGTGAATGGATTGCCCTGTAAGGTGGTGAGCTCCCCGATGGTGGAAGAGTTCAAGCACAGTCTTGGTCACTGTTGCAACACTGTACAGAGCAACGGTCGTTTTGTCTGTCCAGTATCTAAGAACCCTTCTTATTTAGGGGGAATCCCGCCATGAGTGAGGGGGGAGGCCTTGCTAAAGAAGCTGTTGGGGCAGATGTTCTCTCTCGCAGCTTCCTGCAGATAACACCCAGGCATATGACCTGGGCTTAGCCAATCAGCTGCTCCCGTTAAAAATATGGACCCTTAAGGAAGTGACCAAAAGTGTAGGGGCAGTGGCAAGTGTCTGATAGCAGTATCCTTGGTTCCTGCCTATTTCTAGAACCTGGTTATCCAGGTTCCTGATCACTTCTGTGAGCTACCTAAAATCCTTTCCTGCTTAAGTTAGCCAGAGGTGGGACACAAGCATCTGATGGGAGATAGGACTGGAGTAGGTCACCAGGCTGGCTGCATATGGGAATTACTGGTGGAGCTCAGCAAAAACTCAAACTCCCAGGTTCCCTAAGTCCTACTGGATCAGCATCTTCAGGGGTACACCTGAAACATATATATATATATATATATATATATTTTTTTTTTTTTAACTCCTCACATGATTGTGACATGTAGCCAGATTTGGAAGTGACCGGGATAAATAAGCTTTAAAGTTCATCAAATAAAATACTATGCTTCTCTGAAAAAGTCTTACCAAGAATTTGAGCAGGGGTCTCAGAAAAATGCAAGATGCCTGTAGTTTCTTTACATTTCTCACAACAAGTTTATGTCCTTGAACAAAGCACATATGCACATCACCGAGGCTAGAGCTGTAATATTCCTTCCATTTCCACAGGGTATTCCTTTTCTAGGGCTTTCGCATCTACAGATCTATTACCACAGTTGACGTAACTTCCTGCCTTCCTTGGGCGGGTGAGATTCACGCTTTCACACGCACTCGTCTCATGCTACAGTCAGCCTGTCGCGTGGCTTGTTACTTCCCAGACCAAGGCCTCTCTTCCCCACGCAGCGCTGGTCTGGTCTTAGGACCTATCACACACCTTCTGTGTGCCCCAAGGAAGGCCTCATCCCAGTGTGAGCCTCACGCCCCTGCCTGACAATGAGGAACACTACTGCCAAGCCACTTTGTCTAGCCTCAAGGCACAAGCAAGACGTGTAAAGGCTGAGCGGTTGGCACATCACCATCTCCGAGTCACAGTTATGAAAGCTCAGAAAGTAGGCCTCTCTGAGAAGGACGATGAACAGCCAGTCGCCTTTCTGCATCTCAGCTCAGAAGTGCACATGCCTGCACCTTTGTCGCTCATTCGTCCCGAAGCAAAATCCCCGCTTCTCCTGGAAACGAACATGCTTTTAAGAAGGTGCACTTGAGGCTAGTACAGTTCTACATGCTTCAGGGTGAGGGTTTTTGTTTGTTTGTGTTTTAACACCATGGGGCGGGAAGGTACCTGTGAAGGCTGCTGAGTCCTCGCCTTAGAGCCTCCCAGCCAGGGCAGGGCTGACTGCGAACTTTCTAGAGTAACAAATTCCGTAGCCTCCCTTGGGAGCTTTCCTGGTGCTCAACAAGGTTGTGGAAGGTAAGGGAAAAGAAGCTAGCACCAACTGGACCCTGGCTGTGCCTAACTGCCACTCAGGGGCAGGATGGAAGGAAGCATGAGAAGCCTCCAAGTCCCTTTAGGCTGCAGAGAAAGCCCCTCTCGTGTCACGTCCTTCCGCTACCCCCTAAGGAAGAGTCCAAGTCCACTCTGGGTGCAGATCTCCCTTAAGAAAGTTAACCGACCTCCCACCTCCTCGCCCTACAGCTTCATAGCAGCCACCACCCTCCAGAGGACT